>JAOTOM010001697.1:0-77256 GCA_034440615.1 Ashinkailepas kermadecensis | reverse complement strand
CACTCAAATACCATTTAAGACACCAGGCGGCCCACTCTGTTTGCAAGTTTAAAATCGATGACAGGTTTTCTTGAATCATGTTTAAAGCACATGATTAAGTCGTATTGCTGACACTTGTAAGGAACTGATGTGTGTAACGTTTAACTAACATCCTATAATGTACTGATGTTTGTACACAAAATATAGCTCACTATTCTAAATAGCATGGGAAGTATGATGCCATATATCGTGGCTAATTTATGGGCAAAATGTTATGCAGTAGATTCCCTGCATTGCTCCGAAGGACATACTAGTGTTAGAAGCGGACATCCGTTCTGCGCATGCGCAATTTCTTGTCAAAATATTCTTGATTCGGTGGGTATAGTGAGCGATTTTGGCGCAGTCATCGACGCATGACAGATTGTTTACGTTTTCGCTCCAGAATGGAGCTTGATGGCAACAATATTCATTTTGCTGTAGGCATAGATAATATGGAAGTATGACCACTTCAGTCGTAAAACAATAACGTTTATGAGTTACACCTTTGATACAGATGACATTAGCTGTATCAGCATTAGGGATGAAACAGGTATACAAGCCTTGAAAGATTGCATGTGCTTGCACAGCGGGGAAATGCCTGAGGAGAAATGTACCTGGCCATGTGTTTTATATTATATTAAATATTCCAACTGCCAAATAATATAGCGAGAAATTTCCCCTGCAAATATTACAAAATCTCAGAATCATTACAGAAATGTTTGAACATCCAAAATTAACCACACTTATTATCAACTGGGGATAGGCACCTTTCATCCTACAATCCCAGTATTTGAATGTAAGATTTGTTGGATAAGCATTCCCCATCTGTATACCTACATGTTCAAATTCGGAAGCCGTGTTCAGATTGTTTGATTTGGATGCCACATGCAAATGATGAAGCCCAAGTTTGTCCTTTGTTTAGAAAATTGTGGCAATATACCTACACACCATGGTGAGATTTAATAGAAATAATTTGCTGCAAGGCAAAATTACAGTATGCTGTGCTTTAAGGTATTCACAGCACATGTCTTGCATGTATTTTAACTCCATAAAGAAAGCTGGGATATGTTTTGTTTAGGTCGTTATATTAGGTTTTTTCTGTGCAAAATTCTGCAGATTATTTTTTCATTTGTTTTTGGATGAACTAATAATGTCTTCCATAAATGCTTACATTTCCATGAGGCAGGCAATAAATGGCTCAGAGTTGGGTAATATTCTAAGAATAATGACATTAGGAGAAGAAAGGAACATAACTTGTCCCAACTCCAGCCTAACCCTTGTCAGGAAGAAACTTAAAAGCTAAATCACCAATGCAGTTTGTGCCCGAAAGCTAAAGTCATCTTAAACATGCTTTAACAGAATGGTATTATTGCAGTTTATAACCATGAGAGTTGTACACACATTTCACCTCCATGAGGGCTAATGCAGTTTTCTTCAAAAACTGTTCAGGCTAGGTTATTAGGGTTAGGTTTTTTAACACCGAAAATGTTTACACAAAGTTGTTCAGAAATTTTATGGTTAAAAGATCTTTCCTGCATTTAAGACTAGGCCAAATTATATTTGGTTATGTTACATTTTTCCTGTATTTTCAATGTTACTTGCTGAATATTATGTTAGGCGATGTATTGCTGAACCCAGCGTCCTCGCTTTTGTATTTCGCATCCTGACCAGCAAGCATATTTGTGAGAAAGTGGTCAAGCATCATGTTCAACACATTCATAACCACTGCACAGCAAAATAATTTCCAAGATATCAAGTATTTCCATAAATGCTAAGGCTACTTTGATTAATTTTTTTCCGAACATTTTTTTCCAATTTATGAACCTAGCCTAACCTGTTATAGAAGAAAAAGGTTTTTTAAACTTTAAAAATCCACATTTTCGAAATTAGAAAACTCAACCTAACCAAACCTCTCTTTGTTGTTTTATGGAGGTAAAGAGAGTGGTAGACTTCCCGTGTGAATATCTTAAAGATAATAAACTTAATTTTGGAGGAATCCTTCAATCTCAAGGGCAGGTTGGGCTAGGGTTTAGCTGGGCTGGGTTAGGTTTTATTAATTTGGACAACTTGAAAAAACAATGGATTTCATATTTTTTATTTTTCATTTATTTTCCTAAATGGGAGATTAAACTTGGTTAGGTTACCTTAGGTTACGAGGATATGGGCTTGTTAGGGTGAAGGCTATTTATGTTCTCTCAGCCTATGTTATGATAGCCTCACTTTAACATACATTTTATGTTATATTACCTGAATCAAAGCACATGTTTGCTATGATTTTGCTTGTCAACTGAAGAGCAAGTAGTTGCACAGGAAATAAGTGGTCACATTATCTTAACCATTGTATCAAACATTGCATTGTCAAAAATTCCAAGCATAAAAAATTACTCTAATGCACAAATTTACCAACGTTTTGTCTTACAGTAACATGGGTGGTCTGGGATAATGCAGTTTGACAGGTAGGTGCCTGCAATCATGAACTGGTATGTATTTGGTGAAACATGGTCAAGCATCTTTGGACAAAGGATCTATCTGCTGTGTTACAAAGTGATTTTGTGTTCCATGGAAATATAAACTTATTCTGTAAAATGTAGTTGAAAACTGGGGTATTTAAGCAAAATGAAAAACAAATCAAGAACTGTTTGGTATTCTTTGTTGCATTGGCTTGAGATGTTTCAACCAGGTTTTGATCATTCATCCTCAAAATACTTAGAGCATATGTTATCATTTAACTCCATAGCTCATTAGTCCCGCTAATTAATTCACAAGGAGTAAATACTCAAAATTGCAAGTCACAATACCTATGGTATGTATGATTGTAAATATGTATTTTTCCTTCGAAGTAATTTTGTAACTCTTGGATTTTTTCCCAATGTCATATTTCTAAAGGTAGTTAGAATGATCTTACCACTCATTTCCTCTGCAGTTTTTGTTTCTCAGTTGGCAGACAAAGCAAAACCAAAAAATGAGCTTTGGGTTGGGTCATATAGCATACCAAATACTGTTCAGTAAAAGGAAAAAGCCACATAGTCTAGACTAACCCTAGCCTAACTTCTAATGTAAGACAATAATATTGAAAGATGGAGAAAAATCAAACAATTTTTTCTTCTAAAACTTATCAAATTAAAAAACCTACTATGACCTAACATAGACTAAGCTGCTTTTGAAGAACAAAAGAACTTGAGGAACAAAAAAAAGCGTTTTTTTGCAACTAAAAAGTGACTAAAGCGAGCCTAACCCTTTATTTGCTTCCTGCAGGTAAAATGTGTCCAAAACCTGTCTTGTGAATACCTTAAAGCACAATAATACTGCACATACAGGTGGTGTTAATAAGATAAAGTATTCATGATGTCAAACACAAGTGTGGAATGTTGTTCCCCCTTGGTTTGTCATGCACCAAATCTGGAATGCCTCATGCACTGATGTTGGATGTGAATATTCAGTGAATGTGTTCAAGGCTGTTGCAGGATTTGAAGATTTTTAAAAATAAAATTTGAAGATTTAAAAAAAACATTAGTGTTGTTAAAATAGTTTTACTATACACCAGCGCCCTTATTATCTGCAACAAATTGATACTGTCCTCACTTCCTTGACATCCTGCGATGCTATTTCATCTTTAATAAATTTGACGATGTGTAGCGGCAGTGTCAGTTGACCAGGAATACCTTCATTGAAACGAGTGGTAAATTCTGAGGAAGTTCCAGGGGGAATTTCAGTTAGTACCATCGTTTGATCAAAATATTCAATTTCACATGCGACCACATCATGCTTCTGGTATTCCCCATGCTTAAGCTATGCGGAAATATGGGATCGTGTCAACTTTAAAACAAAATTGACGATTACTAACGGCCATTATACTGGAGTCTAAGCTGTATCAGCTGATGCAGAAATGATGAATGTATCCAGCACAGATGGGGCAAAATCTCGAGATAGCATACTTTCTTTGGTTTTGACAATTATCTTCATGATTTGGCATCTAGCGGCCGCGGCCGCCATGCGACCCAATGGCATGCTTACAGTTCGAACTTCCGCTGCCAGGTGCAAACGAAGCGCTAGCAGTAGCGTGGCCGCGCATGTCCCCTATCAGTACTTAGTTATTTGGGCTTTAGGGCACATCGACCATGTTGATCATATACCTCCCTGCATTGGTGTTAACTGGTATATCAGTATGTTTGCAAATTCACTTATGAATGAATCCATACCATTCCCACTGGGGTATAAAAGCTACATCATAACATTGCTTCTACAATGCATATAACAGAAACCCATCTCGATTGTCCTACTTACTCAGGACACCATAGAAGTCAATGAAGTCAATGAAAATGTTACTTCATCCCCTGTATTGTTAATGTAAACAGAAGTCTCTTGAACCATATGTTATGTCCTTCACAGTGTTGCTCCATCCACCTCCAACTCCAACCCTGACCAAACTTCAGGAGCGCACCCATCCCCAAAGCAGTCTGTTGAAGAAGGTATGTATTGCAGCATAACTACTGTGACCTGAATTCAATGGTATGCATGTTGCCTTATAATCCATCCTTGCTGATCCATGTAGTAGATGTTTGACTTTCCTCAAACTGTCTGGATAACTGGGGAGTTGAAATCACATGTGAGTGATGAAACAGATGAACTATTCCTGGATTCTTATGTTGCCTCATTACATGGCACAGTGGCATACCGAATGGGGGGAGGGGGGCATTGTGGGCAGTTCTCCCCCCTCCTGACAGGTTGTGGGGCCCCCAAGGATCCGCCGAGCTCAGGAAAAAAATGCGCCATTCTCCCTAAAAATCTCACTCGGTCCACAAAAAATCACACCGGGACTCAGAAAAATCACATTGGGTGGCCCCCAAAAGTAGCACATGGGCCCCTGATAATGACGCTGGGGTCTCAAAAGTTTGCACCTGGGCCCCTGAAAATCACGCTGGGCCGCAAAAAAGTCGTGCTGGAGTTCAAGAAAATCATGACGGGGCCACAAACGGTCGGGCCGGGGCCTCTTGAAAATCACGCTGAGACTGGGGGTACTAAGAATTATCACCCGGGCCCCTGAAAATCACGCTAGAGGCATGACAGGTCCCACCGGGGCTCTAAAAGTCTCGTTGAGATCACCCAACAAATGAAGCCGGGTGAATGAAAAACAGTCCGGACACGGAAAATCAATCTGGGATCTCAACAATGGCTCCAAAAGCCCACAAGACTTGTCGGGTCCCCAAAAACGTGTCGTAGCCATCAAAACTCGTGCAAGGGATCCCAAGAAGTGACCACGGGGCCCCAAAAAATCGCACTTAGACCAAACAAAATCACACCGCTTCTCTTAAAATCTTTCTGGGGCCAAAACGTCGCGCCGGAACCCCACAAGTTGCAGCTGGCTTCCCAAGAACCAATATATACCCGGAATGTCACCTGCGGACACAAAAATTGCGTCAAGGATCCACAAAATAAGAAGTCGTCGGACGCCATAAAGGAAGCCTGTTGGGGCACCGACAAAAAAAACGCACCGACAGCCCGAAGAATCGTACCGGGGTCAAAAAATAGCCTGCATGGGGCTTACAAAAATAGACTTCACCACAAAAACCACAAGGAAACTCCATCGAATCGACCAGAGCACCGGAAAATTCAGAATGGGTCCCGACAACAAATTATCCGAAGGGCCTTTCTACTCTCGACCGTGCAATCTGCGGACAAAACATGTTGAGCAGCCGCAGTGGCGTACTAAAGGGGAAAATGCCCGTCCCTAATGTCAGGCACCAAGGAAACACTTTCACCCATTGTCATCACAGTTCAGGTCTGCTGTGCTCTGATGCTCCAGCAAGGCCGGTGTGTTTTAGCCTGCATCTGATCGCTGAAGTATTTTTATTTAAGCCGGTGTGTGTTTGTTGGTGTGTGGAGTGAGGAGGAGGGTAACGGTGACAGTGACGGTGACGGTGACGATAGATCCGAGCCCACTATATGGCACTGCAGTCGCATGCTATTACGCATGAGTTGTTATGCTGACATGTACTGTGCACTGCTCTTTTAATTATGTGACTTCACCAGTTATTGGACAATTTTCCCCGTTGGTGACGATGCTGAATAAACAAACATACACATCGTCGAATAAAAAATCAGAATTTCTGAGATCTGAAAATATAGTGGGCGAAATCCGATGAGTTTTTTTGTGGGGGGGGGTCTAGTGCGTTGGCACTTCGCCCCCCCCCCAATGTTTTTCAAAAATCATATAAAAAATCATCAAAAAGCATAGAAGTCAATTAATGAAAGTGTTATTTCATTACCTGCATTGCTAATGTAAACAGAAAGAAGTCCTTTGAACCATATGTAGGTTATATGATGGAACATCTCCTACATGGATAGGCAAAGTCCATCCTTCCCTATCCATGTAGGAGATGTTTGACTTTCTTCAAACTGTCTGGAGAACATTGGAGTTAAAATCACTTGTGAGTGATGAAGCAGATGAGTTATTCCTGTATGCTTATGCTGCATAATTGCATGGCACAGTGGCATGCCGAATGGGGAGGGGACATTGTGGGCAATTTCCTCCCCGACAGGTTGTGGGGCCCCCAAGAATCGCGTCGAGCTCCGGAAAAAAATTGCGCCAGTCTCCTTAAAAATCCCGTTTAGGCCCCCAATAATCGCACCGGGGCCCCGAAAAAATCACATTGGGGGCTAAAAAGTCGCGCAGGGAATTCTGAAAAGGACGCTGGGGCCTCAAAAGTTCCCGCCTGGGCCCCTGAAAATCACGCTGGGGGCTCAAAAGAGTCGTGCTGGTTCACGAAAATCACGACGGAGGCCACAAACGGCCGGGCCCGGGGCCCCGGAAAGTCACGCTGAACCTAGGGGTACCAAGAATTATCGTCCCTGACAATCACGCTAGGGGCATGACATGTCGCACCGAGGCTCCAAAAGTCTCGTTGTGATCACCCAGCAAATGAAGCCGGGGCAACGAAAAACAGTCCCGACGTGGAAAATCACTCTGGGCCCAAATAACCGCTTCGAAGGCCCACAAAACGTGTTGGGCCCCCAAAGGCGTGTCCTAGCCACTAAATCTCGCGCTTGAGATCCGAACAAGTGACCACGGAGCCCCCAAATATCGCGTTCGGGAGCCAAAATTCCGTCGGTAGTCCCAAAATTTAACGTGGGTAATCCAAAGCGTACCAAGTTTCGCAAAAAGCGACAGGGCATGAAAATATTCGCTGCAGCTCGAAATAAGCACACCGGGAGCGCTAAATAAAAACATAACGGGGGCCCTCAAGGCACACCAGGGTCATGACACCACACGGGGCCTCAAAAACAGGCTGGGCCCTAAAAAAGGGAATTGATCATAAACAAGGAACAAAAAGACCGGGCACTAAATAAACACATCGGCGTCTTCGAAAACGCGCCGATTCCTCAAAAATATCATCGGTGTATAAAACAGCAACAAAGCTGTAAAAAAGAGCCCGGTCTCAAACATGTGCCGATCCCCTAACACAAATTGGCTGGAGCCCTAAAACACATCCACAGAAGAAGAACGCAACGGGTAAAAAAAAACGAACACCTAGCTAGGGTCACGGCTCGGTAGCCAATCTGGGAGCTTATTTAACCAAAGAAATGAGGTACATCAAAGGTCAGTGTGTCTCCGGATTTCTTAATCACGATAAAATGTGGGAAGAAGAGAACTAATACATTGAATTGAATTGATCGATTTTTTTTTCCCGTGAGCCGCATTACCAAGCATTCCACATGCCAAATGTGGCACAAGACTATCACGTGACAGTAATTAGCAAAACGTGGGAGACCTAGCAGGAACCGGAGAAGCGCACGTAGAGTGGCGAATGCGTCGACTGCGCAAGGCGGGTGTACACGTGCACGAACGTTGGCGTTTTGGCGACCGGACGTTATTAATTGGAACGCCTGATATTGTCAATTTTACATTTTTGAGTGATTTGTTCAGGTGTAATTTTAGCAGTGTGACGTGACTTTTCAAGGGATAACAAAAGAAAAACCTTCAAACAGAATAGGGAGGAGTTATGGTTGAAATCCGGTGATTCAGAAATAATGGTGGTAGATTTGGCCCCTCCACAGGACAGTTAATTTGGTCACTAATTATTATATAACAAAAATATAAAGAACCACCTTTGAATTTTATTTTGGTGGAAATCCGGGGACTTTTTAACGGGGGTAGGTGGGCACCTTCCAAATCAGTTTGCCTCCTCTCGCACATCCTAGGTACGCCACTGCCATGGCATGACATAATTTGACCTGTTGATAGCTACAATCCGCCGCAATGGACGGTGTACTCTGCGGCCCCGGTCCGCCACAGTGGACGGTGTGCTCCGCAGCCCCGGTCCGTTACAATGGACGGTGTACTCCACGTCCCTGATCCGCCACAGTGGTCGGCTTGCTCGGCGACCCTGATCCACCACAGTAGATGATGTACTCCGCGGTCCTGATCCGCCGCAGTGGATGCTATGCTTCGCGGCCCTAGTCCGTCATAGTAGGTGTGCCCCACGGCCCCGGTCCACCACAGTGCACGGTGTACTTCGCGACCCTGGTTTGCCACAGTTGATGATGTACTCCGCGGCCCTGGTCCGCCACAGTGGACGGTGTGCTGCGCGGCTCCGGTCCGTGACGGTGAACCATGTGCTCCGCGGCACCGGTCCCCCAGAGTGGACGGTGTGCTTCGCGGCTCTGGTCCGCCATAGTAGGCGTGCTCCACAGCCCGGGTCCGCCACAGTGGACGGTGTGCTCTGCGACCCTGGCCCGCCACAGTGGACGCCAGGGTCGAAAAAGGGCTTTTCCTGGATTTTGCCATCCAAAGCATTATCCTCTTCACAAAAATATCCTCCATGTTGTTTCCTCCATGTGTTTTCAATTTGGACGTCTGATGGTGTTGTTCGACAATTAATTGCCCTGTGGTAAAGTGCTCAAGATTCACCTGAAACTTCAAAGTGAGATTATGATGCCAAGGTTTGAAGGAAAATATCCTATCGTATTCCATTACTCAGAAATTGTCCTCTCCTCACCCAGGATTGCAAAGTATAAATCCAACTCTGGTAGACGGTGCGTACTCCACGGCCCTGGTGAGTCACAGTGAACAGTGTGGGATTAGTTACGGCTTTGCATGGTCTTTCCGAACAGTTTTGTGTGCATTAGTTGTCACTTTCTCCGCATTCTACCGTTCACCTTACCATTAATAGGTACCAATGTCACCCATGTATTAATATTTGGCTCGGAGTGGGCCACCCTACTCAGAGCCCTGGCTAGGGGCCCGCGAAGCGGATCTGTGGCTCGAATCAGGGGCCCTTTTAACCAACTGAAAATCTGGGGGCCCGTTTTAACCAAGGCCCGCCTCGAACCGGGGCCGATTTTTATTCAGGGGCCCGCATTGAACCAATAGCCCGCTTAGAACCAGGGGATCGTAGTTATCAGGCATCCGAACAACGCACAAAGCATCTGCAGCTGCGCTGCGCAATGTTATTAGCTGTGTTTTGCGGTCTACTGGCGGCCTGTCAGAAGGAGGAATTAATTCAGAATGAAGGCTTAAGTCAGAATGAGGATTCGGTGTTAAAGGTATGTTCGGTGTTGCAAGTATACATATATCATATTATTTATCTAGGAGGAAGGGGCACGTAAAGGAAAAGTGCTTTTATTTCTGCGAGTTTTACAAACATAGGGGCCCGCTCAAAAGTAAGTGCATGTTTTCCGCAGACTTTTTAAAAACATGAGGGGGGCCCGCTTGCGAGGGGGCCCGCTCTCCAACCCTGCCCCCCCCGAACTGAAATCCTGGTTGCGCCACTGGTGTACTACTTCGGTGGCTCTAAAACCGAATTAAAATCTAAATTCACAAGGAACAGTAGTATTCGGCATAAGACGACATTACGGGCGCAATGTCGCCAAGGCAGCTGATGCGCACAAAAATCCCAACCCCACACACAAGACGGCAGTGCAGTCTGCATAATACTTGACCTGACCTAACACTTGATCTTGTCACATATTTGAAAACCGAATGTCTATCATTCTTTCATCATGTTCTGCACGAAAAGTGTTCCCCTTACTGCGATAAGAAGAGAGAAGTTGACCTGACCTCCGTTTAGTAACCTTGTCCTTGATTAAAATTTTTGGAAAGCAGTTATTTGATTTGATGAAAGAACAGTATGATCTGGATTTGGTATTGCTATGCTGCATCTACTGCGAATCTCGCCATTTTGGATATTTTGGAATATTATCCTCCTTGATCCGTCCCAAGTCAATTTCAAGGGGAATTAGAAATCAAATTGGCCAATGAGGTCAAGAAGGCAAATATGGTGCGGTCCAAGCACCACTAAAGGTATAGAAAACTCCGCGCTCAACCTTTTGGAGGGAAAGGATTACAAGTACTACCAGGGTTGCAGTAAAAATGCCCCTATTGCGACACACCTGGTGCGGGGACCATTCCAATTCCGCCGATTTGAAAACTGCTTTAACTTCTGCCATTATTCCCACTTTCCGAAGTTTTACACCTTTTATTTCAGACTCTAGCAAAGAAACCATTCAAGCCGACACATTCATTTCAAAACCGTCGGATGGCACGTCTGGGTATCTCCTGGGCTGACCTTTTCGGACTCCTTGGCCGTGACCGGAGAGGCATGTACCCGGTGTGTCCTACTTTTGCTCTTCGCTGCGCCATTGGGTACGGGTGGAATTTTTAGGCTTTTGTAAACAAAAATAGTAGGACGATTGCGCCGATTGATGTCTGTGATCCGTTCTGCATTTTAGTTTGCTTGGTGTCGTGTGTGGTGACTGACTAGACTCGGCGATCACGATGACTACATCAATGGACATGTTTGATCAGAGGACATTGTTTTCGATTTATATGCTTTTGTGGAGGCTATGCCCCCTCCCCTCCCCTGAATTCGCCCCACCAAAACTTTGGCTTCGCCCCTCCCTAATGTTAGGCACCAAGGAAATACCTTCACCCATCGTCATCACAGTTCAGGCCTGCTGTGCTTCAATGCTCCATCAAGGCTAATGTGTTTTAGCCTGCATATGGGCGCAAAAACATTTTACTTAAGCCGGTGTGTAGAGTGAGGGGAGGGTGACTGTAACGTTGACGATGACGATGACGATGACGATGACGATGACGATGACGATGACGATGACGATGACGATGACGATGACGATGACGATGACGATGACGATGACGATGACGATGACGATGACGATGACGATGACGATGACGATGACGATGACGATGACGTTGACGATGACGACGGACCCGAGCCCATTGTATGACTCTGTAGTCGCATGCTATGACAAAGTTTTATGTTGACATGTACGTCTGTGTACTGCTCTTTTGCGTATGTGACTTCACCTGTTACTGGACGATTTTGCCCGTTGGCGAGGATGCTGAATAACATAAAGATACACATCATCAAATAAAAAATCCTAATTATTGAGGTCTGAAAATATAGTGGGCGAAATCCGATGAATTTTTGGTTGGAGGGGGGGGGGGTCTAGTACGTTGACACTTCGCCCCTCCCCTCCCCAATGTTTTTAAAAAAATCAACACCCCTGCCTACATGAGTACCAAGAGTACCTTGGCTAAAATAGCAACGTCCGATCATGCATGGTTGACATCATAATGACGTCATAAGCGAAGTCCATGAGAGCACATATATTTCACAATTATTAGTTAGCGTTTGTTATTAGAGCATGCCGCACTGCAACGCGACCTAATAATTGCAGAATAGATCCAAGATCTCCTTGTCAGAAGTGGCTGAAACTACGCCAGAACATACCCCTAAGATATGGCTCGCAGATAGGCCTGCCAGTCCAGCGCCAGGCTACTCCCAGCCCTTCCCCTCGCTCGAGTGTGACCAGTACGCGGATACAACCGCCCACTACCACCACTACGGCGTGTATTACCACCACTACGGCGTGTATTACCACCACTACGGCGTGTATTACCGCCCACCACCACCACTACGGCGTGTATTACCACTACGGCGTGTATTACCGCCCACCACCACCACTACGGCGTGTATTACCACTACGGCGTGTATTACCACCACTACGGCGTGTATTACCACCACGGCGTGTATTACCACCACTACGGCGTGTATTGCCACCACTACGGCGTGTATTACCACTACGGCGTGTATTACCACCACTACGGCGTGTATTACCACCACTACGGCGTGTATTACCACCACTACGGCGTGTATTACCACTCAGCCCGGCCGCCGTCCGCGTGGAGGCTGCCAGGACACGGTCTGGACACGGTCTGGACACGGTCTGGACACGGCCTGGACACGGTCTGGACACGGCCGGGACACGGCTCGGACACGGTCTGGACACGGCCGGGACACGGTCTGGACACGGTCTGGACACGGTCCGGACACGGCCGGGACACGGTCTGGACACGGCTCGGACACGGTCTGGACACGGTCTGGACACGGTCTGGACACGGCCGGGACACGGTCTGGACACGGCCGGGACACGGCCGGGACACGGTCTGGACACGGCCGGGACACGGTCTGGACACGGTCTGGACACGGCCGGGACACGGCCGGGACACGGTCTGGACACGGCCGGGACACGGTCTGGACACGGTCTGGACACGGCCGGGACACGGTCTGGACACGGCCAGGACACGGTCTGGACACGGTCTGGACACGGCCTGGACACGGCCGGGACACGGTCTGGACACGGTCTGGACACGGCCTGGACACGGTCTGGACACGGTCTGGACACGGCCGGGACACGGTCCGGACACGGTCTGGACACGGCCGGGACACGGTCTGGACACGGTCTGGACACGGTCTGGACACGGCCTGGACACGGTCTGGACACGGTCTGGACACGGCCTGGACACGGTCTGGACACGGCCGGGACACGGTCTGGACACGGTCTGGACACGGTCTGGACACGGTCTGGACACGGCCTGGACACGGCCTGGACACGGTCTGGACACGGTCTGGACACGGCCGGGACACGGTCCGGACACGGTCTGGACACGGTCTGGACACGGTCTGGACACGGTCTGGACACGGTCTGGACACGGCCTGGACACGGTCTGGACACGGTCTGGACACGGCCTGGACACGGCCTGGACACGGTCTGGACACGGCCGGGACACGGTCCGGACACGGTCTGGACACGGCCGGGACACGGTCTGGACACGGCCTGGACACGGTCTGGACACGGTCTGGACACGGTCTGGACACGGTCCGGACACGGTCTGGACACGGTCTGGACACGGTCTGGACACGGCCAGGACACGGTCTGGACACGGTCCGGACACGGTCTGGACACGGTCTGGACACGGCCTGGACACGGCCAGGACACGGTCTGGACATGGTCCGGACACGGTCTGGACACGGTCTGGACACGGCCTGGACACGGTCCGGACACGGTCTGGACACGGTCCGGACACGGTCTGGACACGGTCTGGGCACGGCCTGGACACGGCCGGGACACGGTCTGGACACGGTCTGGACACGGTCTGGACACGGCCGGGACACGGCCTGGACACGGTCTGGACACGGTCTGGACACGGTCTGGACACGGCCGGGACACGGCCTGGACACGGTCTGGACACGGTCTGGACACGGCCAGGACACGGTCTGGACACGGTCTGGACACGGCCTGGACACGGTCTGGACACGGCCTGGACACGGTCTGGACACGGCCTGGACACGGTCTGGACACGGCCGGGACACGGTCTGGACACGGCCGGGACACGGTCTGGACACGGTCTGGACACGGCCTGGACACGGCCGGGACACGGTCTGGACACGGCCGGGACACGGTCTGGACACGGCCGGGACACGGTCTGGACACGGTCTGGACACGGCCTGGACACGGCCGGGACACGGTCTGGACACGGCCAGGACACGGTCTGGACACGGTCTGGACACGGCCTGGACACGGCCGGGACACGGTTTGGACACGGCCGGGACAGAGCCTGGACACGGCCTAGAAACAGCAGGGACACACGGTCTGGACACGGCCGGGACACGGTCTGGACACGGCCGGGACATGGCCGGGACACGGTCTGGACACGGCCGGGACACGGCCGGGACACGGCCGGGACACGGTCTGGACACGGCCAGGACAGAGCCTGGACACGGCCGGGACACGGTCTGGACACGGTCTGGACACGGCCGGGATACGGCCTGGACACGGCCGGGGCACGGTCTGGACACGGCCGGGACACGGTCTGGACACGGCCGGGACAGAGCCGGGACACGGCCGGGACACGGTCTGGACACAGCCTGGATACGGCCTGAACAGTCTGAACACGGCCTGGACACCGCCGAGCAGCACAGCCGGGCGCCGGCCACTGCGCGACTGTGTGCGCGGAAGGCCGTCCATACTCGGCAGTCGCACAATAACGCAACACCAGTCTGGACTGTACTGTGTGGCAGCCGGGCTACGGTACCATCAGCAGACCGCGTCCACCCTCGTCTCAGTCGGAAGCGCGAACGCTCTCAATGCACATGCATCGCTGCATGATTCCTGAATGATTATATGGTAATGTCATGGTCCATAGCATAACGATGTGATAATGGCTCCCTGGATTCTTTTACGACGCATTCAACCGCTGTCATTTAGCGTCGCGATGTGATAGCGGCACGTGCTCCGTTAGTTATTTAGGATTTAGGGCGCATCTACTTCATTGGTCATGTAGCGCCCATAAATGTGGCACTTACTTCACCGGCTTCCATCCCGTTGTGGCCGCCGAACGTAACGCACTGCCGCTTTGTGTTGGAAAACCGTCACCGCTGACAATGCGCCGCCGTTTACTGTGAAATCACAGATGACTAGCGCGGCGCAGTCGGTACACTTGCCCAGCCAGACAGACCGCACCAGCACGAGACAGTCGGTACACTTGCCCAGCCAGACAGACCGCACCAGCACGAGACAGTCGGTACACTTGCCCAGCCAGACAGACCGCACCAGCACGAGGCAGTCGGTACACTTGCCCAGCCAGACAGACCGCACCAGCACGAGACAGTCGGTACACTTGCCCAGCCAGACAGACCGCACCAGCACGAGACAGTCGGTACACTTGCCCAGCCAGACAGACCGCACCAGCACGAGACAGTCGGTACACTTGCCCAGCCAGACAGACCGCACCAGCACGAGACAGTCGGTACACTTGCCCAGCCAGACAGACCGCACCAGCACGAGACAGTCGGTACACTTGCCCAGCCAGACAGACCGCACCAGCACGAGACAGTCGGTACACCTGCCCAGCCAGACAGACCGCACCAGCACGAGACAGTCGGTACACTTGCCCAGCCAGACAGACCGCACCAGCACGAGACAGTCGGTACACTTGCCCAGCCAGACAGACCGCACCAGCACGAGACACCCGCCGTGAGATCTGCTCGTACTTCCGCTTCCCACAGATATTTCGTGATTGATGACCTGCTAATTATGTACTCATTGGTAGCTCACAAAGACTTTACCGTTGATGTCATGTTCATAATGTACCAATGGCAGCATGATACCATGACACCAACGCCCAAGTGTTCTCGTTGGTGTCGCCAAAGGAGGGAAAACAAAGCTGACATGTCGCCAGTCCTTTGACGTAGGCATATTTAATTTGTACTACAGCGTGTCAAAGCTCAACAAATTCAGCAACCCTCCAGGTAACAAGCATGTCGTGCGAACACTGTATATGGCTTAAATGATGGGTGCCTGGTGGTGAGCCAGTGGCCGACTCCGAACAGAGTCGCCATACCGGTGGAGTCGCCATACCGGTGGCGTCGTCACACCGGTGGAGTCGCCATACCAGTGGAGTCGCCGTCCTTTGCAGGACTCGTCGACGGTCCGTCCACCGCCGACTGGTTGTCAACACGTCTGGCCTCCAGCAGCCCGATATCACATACAACGTCCCCTCCACACTCCACCTGAGTTCACACACTGTCCATCATCGAATTCACCACTGGTTCTGCCCGGTCACCACTACGCACCATTGGCTGCACCTGGACAGCCCTTTCCACTACCGGTTCCGCCTGGACAACACTGTCTACCGCTGGTTCCACGCTTGGGACCATGCTCGCCACTGTTTCTACCTGGGCAGCACTGCCTAACACCGGTTCAACCTGGGCAGTACTGTTCACCACTGGTTCTACTTTAGCACCACTCTCCACAACTGGCTCAGCAAGGGTGGCAGTGTCCTTCACTGATGACACCTGGGTCGAGCAATCCTCTGCCGACTCCATCCGATCCAGAACGTCGCCTGCCGCTTCGGTCTCCACCAAGCTGGGAACCATTGCACCAACCTGAGTCAGGGTCGGGCTCGCACTTCCCACAACTGGCTTCATTCCGACTACTGCTGGTTCCACCTTGGCCGTCATTAATCTTCCAGTGACCCCTGCTGAACCCACAGCATTCGCAGTCAGTTTGATGCCCACCTTGTCCACCACTGACCTCACCCGGGCAGCCATGCCCACTACTTGTTCAGTCCCAGCAGAACTACCGGTCACTAGTTCAGCTTTCGTCACAGTTGATTCCACGCCATGGAATTCTTCATTGACAGATTCTGACCCCACCTGTTCCACGGCATCCGATGTTGATTCCACGTGGTTCGCATTGCTTGCTACCAACTTCATTTCCACCACCCCAACGTCGGCCCCACGGTCCACTCCAGTAATGCCGCCGTCCACTGTAGAGTCAGCAATCTCTTCTACAGTAATAGCGCTGTTCATTTCAGAGGTACTACTGTCCCCTGCTGGGAACCCGTCCCTAGTATCCGTCGCAGCAGCGCCACCGTCCACCGCGGCAACGCAATTGTGCACTTCTAATGAGTCGTAGCCTGTCGCGATGGCGCCACCGTCTACTGATGTAGCGCCACCGTCTACCGTGGTGGCGCCACCATCTGCCGCGGTGGCGCCATTGTCTACTGATGTAGCGCCACCGTCTACCGCGGTGGCGCCACCATCTGCCGCGGTGGCGCCATTGTCTACCGTTGCAGCGTCAATGACGGCAGCAATAGCGCCGCCGCAGCCGCCGTCGGCGCGCGCACTTTCCCGCTGACGCAGCACCTGGCACACCTCGCGCCGCGAAACCTGCACAATCCGGCCGTTTACAGTCGTGTAGAACTTGGCCTGCGCAGAGCCGCGCCCGTGAGTGCCGCTCAACAGCTGCTGGCGCAGGCTGGCCGACAGCTCGGTGACTGCGCCGTTCACCAGAGTGTAGAAGGTGGTGTCAGCAGCGGCGACGGTCGGCGCCGCTGCTGACACCACCTTCGCGGGCTCAGCGCCGCCATTGCCACCGCCGTCGCCGTCGGGCAGCTCTACGATGCGGCCGTCGCGAACGGTGAAGCGGCGCTGCGAGACACGCATGGACACCGGTCGACGGTCGGTGACGTCCGCCTCACTGCGGGCGTCCCACAGACTCAGGCCACGCGATCGCAGCAGGCCCTGGTCCAGCGGCCCGTCCTGGCCGGCTGCCCCGGCATCGTCCTCTCCGCTAGACGCCTCGTCCAGGGTGTCGTAGCCGGACAAGCGCTCCCGCTCGCGCGGCTGTCTCGACGGCCTACGCTGCCGGGGCCGCCGGCGAGTTCTTTTCGTCGCGTTCCCCTCACCGCTCGCCTGTCCACCGGTATCCAGCGCAGATGAGTCCGTCTCAAGTCGAACAGCGTTGCTCAGCACGCCATCAACCACCCGTGTGTGCTTTCGTCGTTCTGCGGCAACTCCCCTGGCGAGTACCTCGCCACTGGCGTCGGCCCCGGTCACACCGACCTCTTCAATGCCGTGCACCCTCACATCCAGCTCATCTGAAGCGTCCACCGAATCACAGACTATCATATCCTTCATAGACAAGGGAGCCGTGTCATCGCCTGCGGAAATGGCAGGTGTGCAGGGAGACAGCCTAGGCCGCTTGCACGATTTACCAGAAGTTGCCGCTGACATACGGCGCTGGGAACTGCCGCAACTTCTCGCTGCAGTGCGCTTCCCTCGATTTTCTCCGGCAGTGTCCGGTGACGTTCGGGGCTCGCGCAGCTTCCGTCCAGCAGCTGACCGCTGCCTGTTCCTGGACGGCACAGCAGCCGCGGCTCGATCTTGCGATTTGCCGCGGCTGTTCGCGTGGCGACCGCACGTCTGGTCCGACCCGCCGCGGCGTCCAGTCGCCTCTTGCGACACTCTGGATGCGTTTCGTTGTGTCGAAGTGCGCCGCCGTCCCGGAGGCACGCGCCGCCGCTGCGGCGACCGACTGCGCGACTGTGCGCCGAAACTGTCGCTGAACAGTGCCACCAGACTCGACTCGGCGGCGGGCCTGCTGCGGCGGGCGTGGTCACCGCCGGACCGGCGATCGGCACCGCCACGCCCAATCGACCGGCTCGCCCTTTCCTCACGACCCGAGTGGCCCGACCCGGCTACAGAGCTGCGCGCCGCTCTCGATCGGTCCTGTATCTGCTCGGAGATGCCCTCGCCGAGTGCCTGCATCAGCAGAGAATGCGGACTGACATCCCGGGAACGAGGGTCGTTCCCGTCTGTGCAACGTTCCCTGCTCGGCATTGTGCGCTTGTCCCTGGCTAGCGTTGTGTGCCTGTAACTGGTTGGCGTTGTGTGCCTGTCCTTGGCGGATGTGTGCCTGTCCCTGGCCGGATTTGTATGCCTCTCCCTAGCTGGGTCTGCATGGCGCTCTCTTGTCCTGCTTGTGCACTGCTCTCTGGAAGGCGTAGCGCGTCGCTCTCTGGGAGGCGTAGCGCGTCGCTCTCTGGGAGGCGCAGCGCGTCGCTCTCTGGGAGGCATAGCGCGTCGCTCCCTGGGAGGCGTAGCGCGTCGCTCGCTAGGAGGCGTAGCGAGTCGCTCTCTGAGATGTGTAGCGCGTCGCTCTCTGGGAGGCGAAGCACATCGATCTATGGGAGTAGCACGCCGATCTCTGAAAGGTGTAGTACGTCGCTCTCTGGGAGGTGTAGCGCGTCGCTCTTTGGGAGGTGTAGCGCGTCGTTCCCTGGGAGGTGCAACACGTCGCTCCCTGGGAGGCGTAGCGTGTCGCTCTCTGGGAGGCGTAGTACGTCGCTCTCTGGGAGGCGTAGTACGTCGCTCTCTGGGAGGCGTAGTACGCCGCTCTCTGGAAGGCGTAGTACGCCGCTCTCTGGAAGGCGTAGTACACCGCTCTCTGGAAGGCGTAGTACGCCGCTCTCTGGAAGGCGCAGTACACCGCTCTCTGGAAGGCGTAGTACGCCGCTCCCTGGGAGGGGTAGTACGTCGCTCTCTGGGAGGCGTAGTACGTCGCTCTCTGGGAGGCGTAGTACGTCGCTCTCTGGGAGGCGTAGTACGTCGCTCTCTGGGAGGCGTAGTACGTCGCTGCCTAGTAGGTGATGCGAGTCGCCACCTAGCTTCTGTAGGCCCGTCCCCGGCAGTGTTCGCCTCTCGATCCCCAGTCCTGCGCCGCCTCCGAGGTGAGTTTGTCTGCCGCTCAACGCGCTGGAGGCGGTCGGGATGGGAAACTGTCTCAAACCTACCTGGTGCGAACATGCTGGTGTGCAGCACACCTGAACTGTCCGGTCCAGCGTCCGGTGAAGGTCCTTCCGAGTGCCCCTCAGACGTGTTGGGGCGAGTGCGTGCTGATGGGTGCGCAGGGTTGCATAGCCCTGCCATATCCAGAGACCCTGATCTTGACCTTGACAGCAGGCTGAAGGAGTCGGCTGAGTCCCGCTTTCGCTGAGGCGGTTGCGGGGACCTTCGCCGAGCGAGACCATCTGGAGTATTTCCCGCGGGAGGAGTGTTGAGCAGCCCAGTTCGGTGTCCAGGGCCAAGTGACGCTGAATGCGGCGGTGACGACGGTGATGATGCGGGATCTAAGGGCCCGCCGGCCGGATGGTCGTTCTGTGGCCAGGGCCGCGACTGTGCCGGCGGATGGGGGTGGCGGGATCCGAGAGCGGCCGCGTCGTGCGGTGGCGCGTTCGTTGGCATCGGTGATGACAGCAGTCTCCAGGTGGAGAGTTCGGCCGGCTGCGTCGACGGCAACGAGTTCCGTGGCGCCGTGCGCTGCTGCTTACCCGGCGTGACTGCCGCGTCGGCGCTGCGGGCAGACAGGAATGCAACGCGTCACCAACCCATTGTCCTTCCCAGCATCGAACATCAAACCCACCAGCTGCCGTAAATATGTAATCAGTGAGTCACACAGACCATCAGGGCACCTCTTCGGGCAGAGTATACCAATACAAACGGAGCTCCTTTTGCTTTTGGCAACGGTCATTCAATAGCAGGTGGGATCAGTTGGCAGCGACAGCCGAATTCAGCGCGGCACGCTAGGTTGCCAGGTTCCCTGACGATACTGGCAATCAGTCACATTACTTACTCGTCTAGAGGTGACATTCCCAGTATTTCTAGGTATTGATGCATTTGCTGCATGGGACTGCATGAGCTTAGTCCTTCTTGTTGCGACCTCGAAGCTGTACGGCTCGAGCTACCTGAAGTAAAAAGGAACCATTGACTTGTGCATACATTCCGATGCTTGGCCCATCTCCCCACGGCCCCTCATTATAGACGCACAACTCCTATTGCATGGAGCTGGCAACGTTATCTTCCGAACCACGAAGTTCCAGTAATATTCCGAGCTAATTGGAAGATGGGATGAAAAAATGCTGCAATTGTTTTCTTATTTACTAATTAAGGTATGGAGGTGCCAATAACATAAGGTTCCTAGAAAAGCTGGCTGCAGGCGATTCAGACTGCTTGGAAGACTAGCACGAACAACACCATCTCTACAATGTGTTTGATCAGCTTCATAACCAGCTTGTTTGACCCTTCCCGTAGGGGGCCGCGGTAGCTCAGTTGGTAGAGCGTCGGACTCTTGATCGCAAGATTGTGGTTTCGAATCACACAGCCGACGGCATTTACCGAGTCCACCCGCGACCAATCGGCGTGAGAGGTTGGCGACGCTATATGACCTAGCGGTTGAATGCGTCGTAAAAGAGCCTAAGGTTCGATCCTTCCCGTAAACAAGCATGGAAATGCACACAACAGACACAACACGTGTTGGTTGTGTTCATGAGTATCGGTAAAATGAGTCAGTACACCTGTCCGTGAGTTTCCATGGGTGTCGGTGTTATCAGTCAGTACACCTGTCCGTAAGTTACCATGAGTGTCGGTGTGATCGGTCAGTACACCTGTCTGTGAGTTACCATGGGTGCTGGTGTGATCAGTCAGTACACCAGTCTATGAGTTACCATAGGTGATCAGTCAGTACACCTGTATATGAGTTACCATAGGGTCGATTGAACTTCGGTGAGGATGGTCGGCAGTGGGCGGAGCTACTGCTGAGTTGCGACTCCGGCTGACCGGAGGATGCTGCCACAAACCGATTTGACACGTCACGTCTGAAAAAAAAACAGGAAAAACTGCAGGCACCTACATATCCAAATTCACTTCAAGTAAGTTAGAAAATGCAAACTAAATGTGAATACCGAATGCAACACCAGATCCACATCTTAAGTTACCATCAAACGGAAACAATTACCTCATTCTGCACAGCCCAAAACTGCGAGGGACTCACCGAGTGGACCACTGAGAAGAAACGCATCGGAAAAGGATACAATGACCATCATTCAGTTTGTGCTGAAAATGGGGTTTCTCTGCAGACCCGACCTGTTGAACGGGTGGTAAAAGTCGCCACTGAGGCGGCCAACATGTGGTCGGAGAGGGCGCCGGACGTGGCTTCATCTGCACCAGGCTGAAGCACCGCCGCCTGATGACTCAGTTCAAGACGAAACAAGACTTCGTTTGTGAGTAGTGGGTGAGTCCTGCGTATTTTAAGTGTACAGCAATGACATCGTGTGGAATAAATCGCGCGCATATGAGTTGGTTATTTAAAGACGACATATGGCTCAAAACAATTTGATAAATCATTTTGAAGTCAATTATTTTAAGTGCACCATGAGGATCCTCTGCTTAAGCCGGTCCAGAAGATATTATATTTTTTTACAATTTTAGTCAAATACAAACGACCCCACACTTCAGCAGTGAAGAAAATGTCAGTAGTATCTGCATTGTCCGTTAGGTGGACGGCGCCCGCCGATAGAAAACCGTAATCGCTCGGCGCAGGCTCCGTTAATTTTTCTCAACTTTTACCTTGAAAGTTTTCACCTTGTACCGATGACAAAATCACCTACATGCCGTGACCTACGACTAACGACGCACCCTACTGAACAAAATGGCGCCAGTCCCCTACGACTAACGACGCACCCTACTGAACAAAATGGCGCCAGTCCCCTACGACTAGCGACGCACCCTACTGAACAAAATGGCGCCAGTCCCCTACGACTAGCGACGCACCCTACTGAACAAAATGGCGCCAGTCCCCTACGACTAGCGACGCACCCTACTGAACAAAATGGCGCCAGTCCCCTACGACTAGCGACGCACCCTACTGAACAAAATGGCGCCAGTCCAAGTTCCAGCATGCCGGCCGGGCGTGGCTGCCCGGACTCACTCGTCGCGCAGCACGTGTCCGTGCAGCTGCTTGGTGGCCATCAGTGTGATGTTGAGCTGCTGCAGGTCATGCGACTGCCCTGGCGGCGCCTCGGGCTCCAGCAGGGCGTACCGCTTCCACAGGTCGCCGGGCATGCTGGCTGCAGCAAGGTCGGCCGGCACTCGCCGAGTCCACTGCGTAGCCACCTGTGGAGATCGATGGTCGACATCACCCCGACCGCCGTCCGTACGGCCGCGCTCCAGCCTGACAACACGCCACCGACGGCCTGCGCAGCTCGTGGGCAACTACGAATATCCGAATATCTCAAGTCTTTTTTCAACTATGCCACATTGTGGCGATGTGGCTGACAGTCCAACAACACAAATACTAATGTCAAGTCTTGCTGAGTGGTGCACATAATTCAGAAGGTTAGTCTTTGATGCAATTAAAATATGGATATGAAATCCTTGATGCTTTACACTATCGGCCCACATAGTTTTTTTTTTCGGGGGAAGGCCGGTGAGGGTCTCCCTCACCCGACCTCCCCTACCGGAGCTCATGATGGCTGTGCATGACTCAAGTTGCACTCCTTGGATCCTTTGTTTACCAGTACCACAACTGATGAACTGCCGCGAAGCCAGTCATTTGGCATCGTCGTGAAGCACGTAGTGCTCGGTGTCACAAACAGCAGCCTGGTTTTGCTACTGTAGATACTCCATAGAAATACTGTCTCTGGCACGTGCTCATCCTGTGCAATGCTATCATATACTTAGCACCTTTAAACAGAAATGAAAAGTTAGCATACTGACTAATGCATACATGGTGCCATAAGATCATTGTATGTCTTCCCCTGATATCCTTGCTCCTAAATTAACTGACATTGGCCCGGACTTCTTGACTAGAAAAACCATGGTATCTCACTATTATATGCCATGTGCCCAGCAATGCTGGCTGCAACAGGCATTCTAGTTCATGGGATGGTTGCCAAAATGCAACAGTACTCTCTTTTGGCAATAACAATTATGTAACTTGCAAGAAGTTTCCCTGTGACTCATCTATCACTCCTGCCTATTACCTGATATCTCACTACCTGATGAAAGTAACAAAGCATGCATCCCGAATTATCTGTGTCCAAAAAATAGTCAAAATGACTGTTGTGGACTAATGTCTGCATATGGACTAGGAAACCAGGATATGGGGGAGAGACTTATGACATAAAATATATACTCACTCATGCATAGGAGATTAAGGGGTGATGGGGAACTCCCATGAGTAACTCCCCACAACATAAGCACAAAGCCTATTCAATCTGCCAACCACCCTTTGAGTGAAAGCATGTTGTAACTTAACTGTCCCACACCTTGACTTGTCAGTAAATTTCCATTTCAAGCCAACGTTTGATTTCTATGAATTTCTTCTTTCCAGTGCAATGGTTACAAATGTGGTTAACATGATCTGACCACTCATTTTCTCTGCAAATGCATACCTTTAAGTTGGCAAGCAAAATAACACCCAAAAAATGGCCTGGAATTGGGTAATATAGCATAAAAATAATGCTCAAAACAAGAAGAAAAAAGTAACATAACATAACATAGCATAACCTAGCCTAGCTTTCCATGTAATAATTTGTCATGGAGATTCTCAACACAAGTTTTCTTTTTTTTAAATCAACCTAAAACAACCTAACCTAACCTAACCTAGAATACCTTGTTGGTTTTTGTAAGAAAAATAAAAATATTTTCTTTGGAAAAATTTGCCAAAATATGTTTTGGAAAACTTGTTCAACATAAAAGAAAAGCCTAACTTAACCTAACCTAACAGAGCCTAACCCCTTTGTTTGATTCATGGGGTAAAATGTGTGCAACTTGTCTTGTAGTTACCTTAAAGTGAAATAATGCTAACTTGTGCAACTTAAATTGATGGCTTCTGCAATACTCTAAATAGAAGAGCATCATTCCAATTCAGATGGACCATATATAACCCTTTGGCTATTTTATGCCCTTCAAACATACCTAGGTACCTAGGTAGGTTGGGGAAGGGGGTGGTTTCCAAACACTTAAGACATCATGCAACAAATAGCTCTACTGCTGCTTCTGTATGGAAGAACCAGTAATTGTACTGTGTTTACTGAACATACAACTGAACAAACTATCCATATTCAAACAGTTCCATTTGATGGAAATCCTCTAACCACTTGCAAGGAACAACTTTAAAACACAATTATTTTGTAGTGATGTCCTGTATTCTGAACACAAAAATGTTGTTGTGCATGATTAATTCACTGTAGCTGTTGTGGTACAAGCTATTAGTAGCCACTAAAAAATACTGGTGTAACTGCACACAAATATCAGAGGTCACTTCCTGATGATTTTCCTAAGCCATCAGGTGCCATCAGGTGTAACTGCTCTTGGAAGCCTAAAATGGCACCCACAGACTTTGCTAGCTCTGTACACAAAGAATTGGTACAACTATGCTATCAGACCTTCATATTTTGGTAGGGAAAGGTCCATTGTTTATAAATGCCATCTTTTTGTTTTACGCATGAACGTGACATGGGAGATGTCCAAAGGTAGGTGTTTGGGAAACAGTGTTCAGATACCCCTGCTTCCCCTACCTACAAGGGTAGGGGAAGAGACGGTTCTGAACACTAAGACATGCAACAAATAGCTCTACTGCCCTTCTGTATGGCTGAACCAGTAATTGTACTGTATTTACTGAACACAAAAATGAACAAGCTATCCATATTCAAACAGTTCCTTTCAATGAGAATCCTCTAACCACTTGCAAGGAGCAACTTTAAAACATAATTATTTTGTAGTAGTGTGCCGTATTCTGAACACAAAAACGTTGTGCAGGATTATCTCAATGTAGCTGTTGTGGTACAAGGTATTAGTAGGTACCTAGCCACTAAAAAAAATGCTGGTGTAATTGCAAAACAAATTTTAAGTCACTTCCTTATGGTTTTTTAAAGCCAACTGCCCTTGGAAGCCTAAAAATGGTGCCTATTGAATTTTGCTAGCTCTGTACACAAAAATCAGTAGAACTGTGATCAGACCTTCATATTTTGGTAGAGAAAGATCCATAATTGATTAATACCACCATCTTTTTGTTATTTAAGCACTGAGCATGATGTGGGAGACATCCGAAGGTAGGTGTCTGGGAAACAGAATGTGTTCAGATACTCCCCCCCCCCCCCTCTTCCCTTACCTACTTATAACCCTACAATCTCCTATATTTCAATGAGTACCTACATATCCAATGCCATAAGCCTTTCTCCACGTTCTAAGCTACCTAGTCCCCTGATGGGTCCAGTGGCTTTGCGCTGCAATCTATCTAAGTAGGTAGGACCTACATATCTTCCTAAGTAAGGGCTCCATGTTGTACAGAACATCCCAAATGGGGTTGCACACAGGTTAACTACAGCGTTTCCTACCTAATGCATGGGTGAGCATAAATTAAATATCATGCAAACGGCGAAGCAAATAGAACAGCAAGAAAACAACTATTCCTTCACGACAATCCCAATGAATCTCCTCGTATAATTTTCGCTCGTGGCTATCCGTTTTCTTTTCAGGACTCGCCAGAGAAAAGAGTGGCTGGCTGCTGCGGGGCCCTCCAATATCGTTTGGCAACCGGTGACGTCACATGGGCTGGACAATTGCTCAGTCCCGTAGGCGCTACAGCCAAACTTCCGTGTTTTCCACACGACATTTTCCATCTTAAATACCATACAAATGGGACAAAATCAGGTTCGTTGGAAAGCTTGAAGAATCTTGTCCCCAAATATGAGCTTTATTTTCTCTTAACACCATGATTTTTTGCTTGGACCCACGCTGACTGCATTCATGTCGAGCGCCGCAGGAATCGCGCGGTGCCACGGGTGGTAGCAGTATGATGAGACAGGCCGACTGAAGATCACGGCTGGAAATGAGGGGTAGGAGCAAGTAAGAGATAACTATTGCAACATATTTCCTCCCCACTCGGTGCAGGGGCGTAAACAAGGGTGGGGGCACTGGGGGCATGTGCCTCCCATGCGAAAGTTGGTACCCCTCCGGCCAGGAAAAGAGGGTAACATTATATTTAGGCTACAGGCGGAGTTACCGATACTGGTTGGAATGTCACGCCCTTATCACCCATGTGCAGATACGGAACCTGGAGCCGGTTTTCAGGATTGTTTTCCATTTGTTCATGATATATTTTTGAGGGGCAACCCTCAGTGTTGCCTTGGCTCTGTCCCCCAATTATTTAGACTTTTAACATGAGGTACGATGGAGCATGCATCCCATCGATGTGGGGCTTCCCATTTACTTCATGTATTTTGCACCCCAGTAATCTATAGCATAATAATACACATATATATATATATATATATATATATATATATATATATATATATATATATATATATATATATATATATAAATATATAAATACTTATATATATATATACATATATGTATATACATATATATATACATATATATATATATATATATATGCATATATGTATATATATATGTGTATATATATATGTATATATACATGTATATATATGTATATATATATATATATATATGTATATATATATATATATATATATATATATATATATATATATATATATATATATATATATCTATATATATATATATATATATATATATATATATATATGTCGGCCATTTCGGAAGCATTTGAACAGGAGGAGAGGGTTGAAATCCACTGACCCTGGAATGATGATGGAATGGTGATAGGCTTGGAACCTTGCAGCGCCAAATTAAGTTATTCCTACTCATCTTAGCATAAAACAAGAATGGGTGCTGATGAAAAATCCAAATCCGGTCCAAATCCGGCGACTATTTGTATGAGTGTTGCTTGAACCACCTCAAAATCTGTTTGCCCCCACATGCAAATACTAGGTACGCTACGCCACAATCCACGCTACTCTAACTGTGATGTGTGAACACTGAGCCTTAATCACTGAAAGGGGCTGAGACCTCCAATGTAAAATCCAGCCCATGAAATATAGGTGTTTCTGTTGTTGGGGAAGGGAAGGTGGTGTGAACAGTAGGAGCAGTTCCTCCCACAACCTCAAAACACTGCAGCTTAAAGCTGTGGATTCTTTGTTTTTTTCAAGCGAACAATTGGAGACATCTGGATAAAAAGCTTGATTTTTCCCCTGCACCAGCATTGAAGGCCTATCGATAGCACTGACCATGAGTGCATCCCAGAGTGAGGCTACAATGTGACCAACCCCTTACCTGAACTGACAAAACTTTAATTGAAATTGAGCTGAAATTGAATATCCAGCATAGCTTATAGTATGTTATGAATATACACAGACATGTTTGAGCCACTTTTCTGCACCATTTTGGAATAAGAGAATACCACAGATATAATTAATGCTATTCTCCAACATTACTACCAGGTATTCCTACAAAATGCTGAAATTGTTTGCTATCTCAGAAAAAAAGCACCTTACTTGTCATAAAAAGAGGTGGTTTAGTGCTTTATTTATCTTTTTTATGCATGCATGGCCAAAAATCCTCTTCTTAATAGCATCTTTTGCACTGCAGTTGATCCAATTTTTATCCCAAGTGCACTCAGTGTGCCTTTTCCTTTAGGGGTCATGGGTCACTGAACCAGCTAATGCACACAGTGCACCTCAAGTTACTAAAATTTACAGTCTATGATGTGACCATGCAGAAAGAATGCCCAATGCATATGCACTCCAGTAAAAAATGTCATTAATTATACATGGTAATTCACAAGCAAATTGAGTCGACAAAAGCATCATAGTTGGAAATGAGGATATTTCCATCAAAAATGTACTTTGATGCTGCCCTTAAAGCTCTGGAGCAATTACTTTTTAAAAACATTTATTTCTAATGCTATGCTAACTAAATGAAAGCCATTTTTGGGTGTTATTTTGCTCACAACCTGAAGTATTTGCACAGAAAATGAGTGATCGCATCATCTTAGTTACTTTTATAAACATTGCATTGGAATTATTAATTCCAAAGATTCATAAAACACATTAAAGCATAAATTTACCGGTAAGCCTAGGTTCATATTTGGCAAATCCAGCTATGGTTTCAATTTCAATTCGTGAAACTTTAAGGGTTATGAACGATAACAGGTTGAGGGTTGTTGTATCCTATGAACTGAATAAATTATGCACAAAACTTAAGAGCATGTTCAACAACCTAGGAATCCAAACAATATTCATCAGCCTCATATTTCAATTTCCAGTACCAACAATCAGAAACACCGTATGCCCAACCACAACAACACTCTGATGTCTTCGCTGCGCCACAGATGAATCTTAGCCAGGTTTTAAAACGTATTTGGAATGTTTACGTGACGTCACCGTATATACCAAAATCCTGGTATATTTTACTAGAAATCTCGCACATTCCTGCTGACGTCACTAGGGCTGGAACTAGAATACCTATTAGATTCCGTTGTACCCTTTAGTATTAGTACCCAGGGCTGCAACACAGGGCTGCTGTGCCCAAGCCATCACAATCAGCTGACGAACCCATGCCGAAATTCCTGCCATCTTTAAATTTGTGCCATTATGGCTTGTGTGTGCCATCCATTGCGCACTGCGTTCTTGTGCACGGTTACGTTAAGCTAAAAGGACGGTTGAGGGAGACGAGGTGGGGGTTGACCGTGGTGTCGGGTGCTGAGCATTTCCAGAGTTGCTGAGCGGGAAATAGAGTTGTTTGAATGCGTTCGTGTTCCTGCGATAAGGTAAAGCGCGTAGTCTTGTTTAGTTGGTTTGTTTAGGTTAAGGTTTCCGGGCGACTGTTGCATTGTCTGAAGGGGCACCCCGTTACTCCTTGCTCTGAGGGTTTTCTGCTCCCGTCGGATGATGTGTTTGCGAAGTGTGTGAGGGACCGGCTTGCCGTGCCTGGTTTTTCCCCCCTGCTGTGACATAAGTAAGAAGTTTTTTCTGCCTTTTGTCTTCCCCTCAGCTAGCTGGGCGGCTGAATTTTCGCGCGCTTCTCTGCGTGCCGCCAGCCGCTGTTGCTAGGCAACCGATTGCATCACTCAGCAGCAGGCCACCGGTAGTGGGAGGAAGTCAACTTTGGTAGTTTTAGCGAGTTACGTCCCCTTTTCTGATTTCTCCTTGGGGGCGACGTGGGCCTGATACTCCCGGTTCCCTCTCGTTCCCGAACTTATTCCTGACCTCCCCTTCTCCTGGCCATCGCTCTTGTTTTGTGTGAACGCTACTAAGCCAGGTGCATACATTGGCTAGCAAGATGGCCTGGATACCAGACGGTGCAGCCCTCGTCTTGGTTAAATTTGTAGACCCTTCTATGTCCTTTCGTGCTATAAGCCCCTACAAAATTCGGGACCAGATTGCGGAGTACCTGGGTACCCATGTGCTGTCTGCCAAAGCTATCCGGAGCGCCGCGCTGCTGATACACACGCGCGACTCCAGACAGTCGAGCGCCATCCTCACTTGGCCCAGCTTCTTGGGGCGTGACTTCATCATCTCCATGGCTGACAAACTGAACCATGCCGACTGTGTGGTGTATGCGCCAGAGTTAGGCGGCTCGTCCGAGGGTGAAATCAGGGACGACAACCAAAGCGCCGACCAAAACGTGACTGAGGTGTTCCGTTTTCCCAGTAAGCGTGGCCGTCCTAATCCCCTTCTCCGAGTGCGTTTCGCCAGATCCGACCTGCCCGCGTACTTCTACGCCGGATACATGCGCTACGAGGTGCGTCCATATGTGGCTCTACCTCGCCGCTGCCGTCGCTGCCAGCGATACGGTCATACAGTTAGGCAGTGCAGGGCCAAGGCACAGAGATGCGAGCGCTGTGCCGATTTGCACGCCAGAGGGATGCACGGCACCGCTGCGGTGCGCGGCCTGCCAGGGTATGCACTCGGTGGCGGACCATTCTTGCCCAGTTTGGCTGGAACAGATTAACTCGGCCAATCAGCGGGCTCCACGGGTGGTGGCCCATGCCCGGCCGCCCCTTCCAGCGCTGCAACTGCCTCGCGAGCTCCCGTTCGTCGGGCCCGCTGAGGCGGGGACCCGGGATGAAGCTGCCAAGCGGAGTTCGCGATCCAAGGTGAGGCCGCAGAGGGGCAGCGAGCGGCTGCTCAATAATTCGGCTTCTGTGGCTGGCAGGGGCGCCACCACACAAGCAAGGTCCACCAACGCCGACGGCCGGGATGCGCCACAGGAGAGGGAGCGTGCGACCAGCCAGGGCCCCGACACTGGGACAGATATTGAGCGCAGCAGTGCGCCCCAGACGGAGACCCATATCGCCCAGTCGGACCCCCCGCCGGTCGCACCGGGATGGGATCTGACTGGCTTGGATGACTCGCTGACTGGCGAAAGCTTCGGTGGTTTCGAAACTGACATGAGAAATCATCAATCAGAATTATACCCGGAGATGGACTGTCCACATACACCCCCCTCCTCAACGTCGCAGCCAACGTCTGGCTCCTCGCTGCGACCCATCCAGCCAAACAGCCCCGGCTCTCGACGCGAAACGACGCCGCGCCTTTGTGGAGGAGATGCCCTCCCAACCCCACGAAGGCTTGAGTGATCAGTGATGCTCTTTCTACAATTAAATGTGTCTGGCTTCTTGTCACACTGTGGAGAATTAAAACAATTAATACTGAAGGAGGCGCCAGTGGTGGCTGCCCTACAAGAAACATCTTCGGGACCTTGATAAATACAATTGTTCAATACCCGGCTACACAATGTATCAAAACAACGTAAATTCCAATTTTAGACAGGGTGGCGTAGCTCTTTATGTGTCAAATGGTATCCCTCAACGGGAATGGCAGCTTTGCTCTCCTATAAACGCAGTAGCGGTCCACGTTGAAATCAACAACTTAATTTTCGTAATTATCTTCGTTTACTTACCCCCTCACTCACCACATGTCACATACACAAAATTGCATAGCTTGTTTCAAGAAATACCGTCTCAATGTCTGATTTTAGGCGATTTCAACGCCCACCATCCAATGTGGTGAAGCGAACGGGTATCACCACGTGGTAGAATGATTGAGAAGTTATTAGAAAAACACTCCCTCAGTTTTTTAACGATGGATCCCACACGTTCCTAAGCTCCAGTTATCGTACTACTTCTGCCATAGACCTATCTCTCGCCTCTGCAAACCTCGCGCCCCTATTCAACTGGTCGGCATCTACTGACCCTCTGTTCTCTGATCACTTCCTTATACACATCTGCCTCAACAGCGGACCTCCACTACCTCCAGCCCCATTCATAGAGAAATGGAAGCTATCGGATGCTGATTGGAGCGCCTTCAACAATGTTCTAACAAGAAATCTACACGATGATCCACATCTCACTATTACCATGTTTACCTTGGCAATCGCTCAATCAGCAGCATCGACTGTTCCTCGCACACGTCCTGCTCGCAATTTCAATTTACGGAGTGAAAACGCAATTTGGTGGAATCCACGATGTGAACAGGCAAAGGCCAAGCGTAAGCGGGCTTTGCGGGCTTTTCAGCGCTGCATTTGTGAACATCACAGTCAACTATATACCGAGGCACGGAAAGTCTGCTCCGCAACACTGCGATATGAAAAACAGGAGGCATGGCGAGAGTTCGCCTCTTCGTGTAACCGTTTCACCTCGATGACAAGTGTTTGGAATTCAGTCCGTTCCTTCGCCTCTCGACGCACATATTCTAATACGTTTCCGCAGCTTCGTAGCACGAATGGCATTCTTACCCAACGACGAGACGTAACAAACGCGTTTGCCACCTATTTCTCCTCGATTTCTGCTCCTGACATTTATTCGCCAAACATTCACCACGACATCGAAACTATCACTGAGAGCCTAGACTTTAATTCTCACAACTTGGAACCATATAATGCTCCGTTTACATTGGAAGAACTTAGGATTTCCCTAGCCAAATCAACCAACAAGTCCTGTGGTGCTGATGGTATCTCATATGCTTTCTATACCGAGCTATATGAGAGGAATTTATGTAGCTTGTTACATGCAATAAATCACTTCTGGGAAAACCATCTGTTCCCGGAAGCAGGGGCGTCGATTTGTATCCTTTTGCGGGGGCCATGGCCCCCCCCCCAATGCTGATCTTGGCCCCCCAATGTTGATTTGGGCCCCCCAATAACCCATGCTATTTTTATGCTGATAAAAAGCTAAAGGAAAAAAAAGAACAAAAACACTGTGTTAGGTACATAGAAAACTTAGTTGATGTTAACCAGCACATTTTGTACTGAAAAAGAACAGATTTGGACTAGATAGTGGAGTGAGCAGGGGCGTCGATTTGTATCCTTTTGTGGGGGCCGTGGCCCCACCAATGTTGATCTTGGCCCCCCAATGTTGATTTGAGCCCCCCAATAACCCATGCTATTTTATGCTGATAAAAAGCTAAGGAAAAAAAGAAGAAAAACACTGTGTTAGGTACATAGAAAACTTAGTTGATGTTAACCAGCACATTTTGTACTGAAAAAAAAAAATTGGGACTAGATAGTGGAGTGAGCAGGGGCGTCAATTTGTATCCTTTTGTGGGGGCCGTGGCCCCACCAATGTTGATCTTGGCCCCCCAATGTTGAATTGGGCCCCCCCAATAACCTATGCTATTTTATGCTGATAAGAAAGCTAAAGGGAAAAAATGAAAAACACCATGCTAGGTAAGTAGAAACATTGATGTTAACCAGCACATTTTGTACTGAAAAGAAACAGATTTGGATTATATAGTGGACTGACCCTCCACCTTTTGCTGAAAAATGTAAAATTGTGTGCAAAAACAAACAAAATAGCTGAAATTCCCTCCACTGTGGAAGTACAGCTTACATCATAAAATGTCGAGATTAGCGATGCTGATGCATTTTAAACCAGATTTTCTGAAAGAAAATTTGCTAAGCAACTAAACACCAATTGCATGGTCATACTGATGTTTGTACACACCAGCAGGGGTGTCGATTTGTATCCTTTTGTGGGGGCCATGGCCCCACCAATGTTGATCTTGGCCCCCGCAATGTTGATTTGGGCCCTGCCCTCAATAACCTATGCTATTTTTATGCTGATAAAAAAGTGAAAGGAAAAAAGAAGAAAAAACACTGCTAGGTACATAGAAAATGTAGTTCATGTTAACCAGCACATTTTGTACTGAAAGGAAACAGATTTGGATTACATAGTGGGCTGACTCTCCACCTTTTGCTATGAAATTCAAAATTGAGTGCAAAAAAAAATAGCTGGATTTCCCTCCCCTGTGGAAGGACAACTTACATCATAAAATGTTAAGAATAGCTGATGCTAATGCATTTTAAAACAGATTGTTGAACAAAAAAAATGTTCAGCCACAAAACAACAATTGCATTGTCATACTGATGTTTGTATACACCACCAATGGCAAAACCACATGCATATGGAGCTTGAATAAGGTTCATTCCATTCTCACTTTCCAGTCATTGTCAAACTTGCATACCAGTGAACAATAATCAGTTATCATTGAGATTGTGGATATACAAACTAGAATTATCTTCAACAGCCCACCCATCACACCATCAGCTTGATATTTACCTGGTGCCTACCTAGGTACCTACATGCCCAGTGACAATGTGGATATTCTTTTACTTTCTGCCATAGCGTTGTTTACACTAGATATGTAACCGAATGTGCCGCATATCGGCAGGACATGTCGCACTATTCAAATATACCACTGGATATGGATGCAACGTTTTGATGACGTCACAAACAGACACAGTGTACGACTTATTCGCCCATCGGGAAACCGGACGATGTTGCAACATTACATATGACTCAGTGCAGCGTGAAACTGCCATGAGACCATCGCAGTGGCTTCAGATCATCAGAACCTCTTCAAATAGATCCATATGCATGCATTCAATTTTGATATGGGGAATCCAAGTCTCAAACTGAACCAACGAGAGCCATGTGTGAGCCAATCTGCCAGCTTATGACACCATGAAAGACAAAACTCAGCAATAAGCTGCATGGACACTGCATTATAATTGATATTCCTGAGCAATATGTACTAAGTTATGGCGCACATGACTTCCAAAGCAAACCTTAAAAGTTACACCAAAGTTAGCCTTCAAGCCTTGGTGACGTCACAGCTTTTTCCTCATATATTGCAGAAATTGGTAGCATCAGGCATGTTTCAATTTCGCTGCGCATGGGGGGGGAGAGTGATTTTTAGGCGTGCCGGACCATAAAGGTCATTTGCGCCGCCTCTAAAGCGAGTACGTTACATGCCTGTCTATAATAGCGAGTGTTTGCTATCAAGGTGCAGGCAGGTGAACATTTACGTTAAGGGAATTTTACGTTATAGTTTGTGTGATATTTTAGGTGCTGAAGGCGGGGACTGATATGGGGACATGTCTAAATGGTTTTAATTTTACTTTGCTCCTCCACAAAATAATTTGTAGTTTTGGTGGGGGTGGGGCTGCGCATGCGACGTGCGAAGCTTATGCATTGCCCATATAGTCTTGCACGTTACATGATTTTTTGTCGACAAAATGGAGGACTACCAGGGGGGTCGATTTGTATCCTTTTGTGGGGATCATGGCCCCACCAATGTTGATCTTGGCCCCCGAAATGTTGATTTGGCCCCCCCCAATAACCTATGCTATTTTATGCTGATAAGAAAGCTAAAGGGAAAAAATGAAAAAATATCATGCTAACTAGAAAGATTGATGTTAACCAGCACATTTTGTACTGAATAGAAACAGATTTGGATTAGATAGTGGACTGACTCTCCACCTTTTGCTGAAAAATGTAAAATTTTGTGCAAAAAACAAACAAAATAGCAGTATTTCCCTCCACTGTGGAAGTACAGCTTACATCATAAAATGTTGAAATAAGCAATGCTGATGCATTTTAAACCAGATTGTCTGAAGAAAAAAATCCGCTAAGCAACTAAACAACAATTGCATGGTCATACTGAAGTTGGTACACACCACCAATGGCAAAACCACATGCATATGGAGCTTGAACATCATTAATTCCATTCTCAATTTCCAGTCATTGTCAAACTTGCATGCAAATCATGGATATCATTGATATTGTGGATATACAAACTATAATTATATTCAGCAACCTACCCATCGCACCATCAGCTTGATATGCATTGACATTGATGACAATGTGCATTGATATTGATATGGGGCTACCCAATCTCAAACTAAACCAACAAGCCACGTTTGAGCCAATCTGCCAGCCTATGAAAACACGAGAGCAAAGTCAGCAAGAGGCCGTATAGACACCTCATTATAATTGATATTCCTGAAGAAAACAATGGTTAGTAAGCTATTGCCACACATGACTTCCTAAACAAACCCTAAAGAGTCATACAAGACCAGTGTCTGGTAGCAGCCAAGGCCTGTAGCGGCATTAAATGCCCCCCCCCACGATACTATTACCTTAGAAGGTACACCAAAATTCGCCTTCAAGATTTGGTGACGTCATAGCTTTTTTCTCTTATATTGCAGATATTGGTAGTATCAGGCGTGTTTCAATTTCACTGCGCATGAGAGAGTTAGAGCATTTTTCAATTTTCAATTTTCAAAGTTTAACGAACTTAACCAAGCCGAACCTAACCTATTTTAAGTTGCTGTTGATTAAAAAATGATTGGTAAACTTGCAGTTTAAGGTGATTTTTTGTTTGTTCTAATTTTTCTTCAGAATACCATGTTCATGACGGTGACTAAGACGATGGGACCACTTATTTTCGGTGCAAATATATTTAATTTTAATTTGAAAAAAATGACAAATTGTCCAACTGAAAAACTTAAACCAACCTACCCTAACCAATCCTAACCAATTTGTTTGCTTTATGGTGACAAATGTGTGAAAACACTTTTCTTGGTTGGTTGGTTAGTTATTTGGGCTTACGGCCGCATTGACTGCGTTGGTCATACAGCGCCCACAACACTTTCTTTGTTCCTTAAAGCACAATAATAACAAAAAGTTTTTAAAAAACAAAAAACAAACATGTTCAGTCTTTTGTTTTCTTCAAAAGCAGCTTAGGTTAGGTTAGGTTGGGTTAGGTTTCTTTATTAAGGTTGAGAATTTTCAGAAAATAAATTAATTGACATTTTTATTTTGTTTATTTTTTTGTTCTCAAACGATAGGTTAGGCCAGGTTAGGTTAGGTTTTGTTGCATTAAAGAAAAAAAAACATTTATGTTTATGTTATGTTACCGAACTCAAAGCCCTTTTTGGTAATATTTTGCTCACAACCTGAAAAGTAAGCATTCACAAAGAAAATAAGTGGATCCAATCATCTTAGTCACCTTCATAAACATGGTATTCTGCAGAAAAAAAAATAAAAAAGGGAAAAAAAGAACACCTTAAACTGCAAGGTTATCAATTAATTCGAAACATTTGGGGGAAACTTTTTTTGGAAATTTTTGAAACGTTTTCCCACTTGGAAAGCCTAAACTAACCCAACTTAGCCAAATCTAACCCATTTGTTTGCTATATGGAATTAAATGTGTGTAAAAACTTGTCTTGTTACCACCTTAAAGCACAATAATACCGGTTTAGCTAGGTTTAGATGCTGAACTTCGAAATTTAAAAAAAAGAATTCAAACATAAAATAAAATCGGAAATTTTCCTTCAAAAGGAGCTGACGTTAGGTTCGGTTAGTACTTATATCTCAATAAATGGTCAGTTCACTAACAAGACAGCAAATTCACTCAAATAGCACTCAAAACACCAGGCGGCCCACTCTTTTTGCAAGTTTAAAATCGATGACAGTGCTTTCTTGAATCATGTTTAAAGCACATGAAGGAAATGTATTGCTGACACTTGTAAGGAACTGATGTGCAATCTGCAATCTACTCTCGATCGTGCAATCTGCGGAAAAAAACACGTTGAGCAGCCGCAGTGGCGTATTAAAGGGAAAAGTTCCCCTCCCTAATGTCAGGCACCAATGAAATACTTTCACCCACCGTCATTACTATTCAGGTCTGCTGTGCTCTGATGCTCCATCAATGCCGGTGTGTTTTAGCCTGCATCTGATCGCTGAAGTATTTTTATTTAAGCCGGTGTGTGTTTGTTGGTGTGGGGAGTGAGGAGGAGGGTAACGGTGACGGCGACGGTGACGATAGATCCGAGCCCATTATATGGCACGGCAGTCGCATGCTATTACTCAGAGTTGTTATGTTGACATGTACTGAGCACTGCTCTTTTAATTATGTGACTTCACCAGTTATTGGACGATTTTCCCCGTTGGTGAGGATGCTGAATAAACATAAACATGCACATCGTCGAATAAAAATCGGAATTTCTGAGATCCGAAAATATAGTGGGCTAAATCCGACGAGTTTTTTTGGGGGCGGGTCTAGTGCGTTGGCACTTCGGCCCCCCCCCCAATGTTTTTCAAAATCGACACCCCGGCCCGGAAGAGTGGCTCGAAACAATTATCATCCCTATTTTAAAACGTGGAAAAGATAAGCTGTCGGCTTCTTCCTATCGCCCAATCTCACTCACGAACTGTCTCTGTAAAGTGGTGGAGAGAATGGTAAACACACGATTGCGTTATTTCTTAGAAACCAACAATATCATCTGCCCATTCTAGAGCGGTTTTCGTCGCGAGAGAGACACATCCTCAAATATAATACGCCTTGTTACTTCTGTGCAAAATGGGTTCCTCACACGGCAAGCAACAGTGGCGGTGTTCCTGGATTTAACGGCGGCTTTCAGCAAAGTTCACAGAGGAACTGTTCTCGCCAAGCTCCACGATGCTGGAGTACGAGGACATATGGCACACTTTCTGGAAAACTTTCTCCAACGACGTTCCTTCCAAGTAAATTGTCATTCCTCCTTGTCGGATGTGAATTACCTTGATCATGGACTTCCACGGGGTAGTGTCGTTTCTCCAACGCTGTTTCTTCTCGCGATAAATAACATCTTCCGCGACCTACCGCTTACCCTCTCATCCATCCGACATTCCATGTTTGTCGATGATTTGGCACTCTGGTGTACTCAGCCAACCTGCGCGCAGGCGTGCGCTTTATTGCAGGTCGCGCTGGACCACACTACTCAGTGGTGCAAGCAGTGGGTTTCTTCATATCAGCTCCGAAGTCCGCTACGGTAGCCTTTAAACGAGGTCCGTCACCTTTGAATGTCGCGCTAAGAATTGCGAGCGACGATATACCGCTGGTATCCTCACACAAATTTTTCGGAATTACTCTAGACAGCCGTCTCACCTTCCGTAGGCTTGTAGAAAACATTAGAAATCGTTGTCTGTTACGATGATTGAATGTTTTAAAATGTCTTACAGGATGATTCTGGGGTGCCGATCGAAAAACACTTACAACGCTTTATATCTGGCTGATTAGATCGGTACTGGAATACAACTCTTTCATTTTTTCGATGACAGCACCTTCTCTAGGGAAACGCCTTGAGGAAATCCAATCATCGTGCCTTCGTGTTATATCAGGAGCGTTCAGAACCACCCCGGTATCCGCGCTGCGGGTGGATCTGAATCTTCCGTCCTTATTGGACCGTCGAATGTTTTCCATAATCCGATACAGGTATCAGGTCCAGAGCACACGAAACCATCCAGCATCTTCAGCGTTCAGACCGGGTCGGGCTCCAGGCCACAGAAGGCACCGAAGACCAATCAACACCGTGGCAAGGCTCGCTGAAGTGGCTGCTGCAACGGTGGGAATGCCACCGCTGTCCATTGCAACAAAACCTCGTCTGTTTCCGTTCTGGCTTTACAACACATTACCCATCGAATATCTCTTCCACTTTAACAAGTCACAGACCACGGAATTTGAGGTGCGAGCGTCTTTCAATGAGTACAAAGGTGTACATAGTAATTAAGAGTTTTCTACACCGACGGCTCTGGTCACGGCGAAAAGGCTGGTGCAGCCGCTGTGGGCCGGAACTTCCGCTTCGGCACGAGATTCCCTAATTTCACCACCGTTTTCACCTCAGAACTATATGCAATGAAAATCACTTTGTCGCATATCAAAGAAGTCGGCATTGCTCAGGCAGTTATCTGTACGGACTCCCGAGCTTCCTTACAGGCACTACACAGACATCACAACATCGAACACCCTTATGTGTTGGAGCTGATCGAAATGTGGCATTCTCTTCCTCCTTCGCAGAATGTTATTTTCTTATGGATCCCTGGACATTTTTAAATACCGGGAAATGTACGAGCTGATACCCTGGCGAACGAGTCCATTCTCCCACCGACGCCGCTGGATATTCCCCTTGCGCTCTCCGATGTCCTACGTCAAACAAAAATGTGCCTCGCAAACTACCTACAAAATGAATGGAGAACCACGCACTCCAGCCATTTGTACAACATCAAACCGACTCTGGCCCCGTGGTCCACCAGCTCGCAAAACAGTCGTGAACTGGGCCCTGACGGGCGGGGCCCTGAAAAAAACTGGCGGGGCCCTGGAAATCACGCTGAGTCTGAAGGTACCAAAACGTCGTGCCGGCCGGCCCCTCAAGATCGTGCTAGCGGCTCGACAGGTCGCAATGGTGCCCAAAAAATCACATAGGGAGCAGCCAATAAATGAAGCCGGCGCAACAAAAAAACAGTCCGTACATGGAAAATCACTCGGGTCCCAGCAATTGCTCCAAAAGAAACCAAGGCGTGTTGGGCCCCCAAAGACGTGTCGAGGCCACTAAAACTCGCGATAGGCATCCCAACAAATGACGACAGGGTCCAAAAATCGCAATTGGACCCAAAAACGTCGCGCCACTGACCTTGGAAATCACACTAGGAGTCCAAAAAGTTGCGCCGGAGCCCCACAGATCGCAGATGGCTTCCCAAAACGCAATTTCTACCCGTAATGTTACTCTGCGGAAACAAAAATGGCGTCAAAGACACCAAAAGGCGTCGGGCCCCGGAAAGGAGAGCGTTGGAGCACCGACAAAAATGCACCGGGAGCACGAAGAATCGTACGGGGGCCCACAAATACCGCGCGGGAGGCTTTAAAAAATAGAAGTCGACCCCAAGAAATCACAAAGGGTCTATCGAGTCGACCCGAGCACCGGAAAATTCAGAACAGGTCCCGAAAGCAAGTTCTTCTAAGGGCCTTTCTACTATGAAGGGTCCCATCGGTTAAAAAAGAAACACGTACGAGCAGCCGCAGTAGCATACCAAGGAGACAAATCCACCCCCTCCCCCTCCATCCTGAAGAGGTGGGCTTCCAAGCTCCCACGAATCGCGTCTGTGTTCCCCCAAAAAATGATTCTGGGGCCCCATAGATTCGCGTCTGGCCACCAGAATTACAGGTTATAAACAAATACAATCTGCACCAAAAAACTTGCACCGGCCCAAAAATTAGCGCCGGGAATGACAAAATCGCGCCGAGGCCCAGATAAGTACAACGCGCCACGCGAACTAGCGCAAGCCCCCAAATATCGCTCTTGGAACTCAAAATTCCTGTCGGTATTCCCATAAATTCTGGTCGGGGCATGAAAAATTCCTCTCGGGCTAAAAAAAATTGACACCGATGGCCACAAATCAGCACAGCGTGGCACAAAAATCGCATAGAAACCCGACAAGGATCAAGGCGGAGCCCTCCAAAATAAAGAGATTCCTAAAAATAAATGCCCGAGCTGGGAAAATCGCTCCTTAGCCCCAAAACATACCACCGGGTGCCTTAACAAATCACATACGGCACCGAAAAACGTACCAGGGTTCGAAAAATCGCTACGGGACCCCGAGAAGTTATACCGGAGCCCCAATAGCGTGCTGGGGTCTCACAAATGCGAGCGAGGAATCCCAGGACCCTGGCAAAAATTAGCTGGAGCCCCAAAACATATCCGAAGAGCTAGTCATCGAATTGAATCAGGATGGGCCCTTTGTGGCTCTTAAGTCTGCACACGTTTTGGCTTTATGAGGTGCCGTGTGTTGTCACCTGTCAGCTATTTTGCACTGAAATTAATTGTTCGTCCATAAAATAAGAGCTTTCATTCCGTTTCAGCCGGGTGCCACGTGATTTGGTTGTAGCGTTTCGTTTCAAGTGGCGGATATTCTAAAGTGCACGATGTGTACAACAGAGATGTTTGAATCAACTATGTGTTGGATTTAGGCCCTGAGGACAAACACAATACCATGTATTTGTATTTAACGCGTTTTTCTTTGCCCCAGTCTGTCAGCCTGCCAATCTTGGTCTGCCACACACCGGATCAAAGAATCTTCAACCAGCAATCACCAGTCTTTCCTTTTTCTCATCCCCTCCAGCATCAATTAATCATGAGAATTATTTTGCCATGGGCCAGCAAGTAAGCTTCGTTCTTGCTTGTTCTTACTCATCAACATCGGTGAACATTTACAACGGGTGACATCTTAAAGACGTATAGCAGCCCCCCCTCCCCATCCCCCAGTGGCGATTAGGAATTGCATCAGAGGGGTCGAACGGATTTGGAGGGTGCCTATTAGGGTGTCCCAATATGCTCATTTTTTTGAGTTGACAAAATACAATCGGGATAATTTTGTATCCATATAAGGAGAGTTGAAATCCAAAATTTCAGATTTTCATTTTCATTTTTGGCCGATTGCCGCCACTTTTACTGTACCGGTTGAAATCGTAGGTGGAATTTCCGAGGAAAATGGTTTTGGTCATAACTTTTTACTGGGAGGTGCTATTGGCATGATTTTTTCACTGTTAAAATAGTTTAGACAACTGTACTCCGCATGTGTGCATCTTGGGTGTTCCGAGTGTGCGCGTCTGTCGTGTGTAGCTTCCTCTCCCCCCGCGTATTCCGCATGCCGACTGTCTGTCTGTCTGTGTGTCCGCCGGCCACCACAGACCCTGGCCCAGAGCCCAGACTGCCCGGCGGCGCCGCCAGCCGCCCGTGACGTCACCACGGGCGGCAGTGACGTCATCGGTGCGGATAGTGGCGCGCCGGCGGCGTTCACGGTGGATGTCGGCTCGCCGCCGGCGCCAGAGCGTACTGAGCGAGATTCCGAGTACATCTGAGCCGGAGGACGGGTGGGCAGGGCTCCGCTGCTGGGGTCAGCTGGGCCTGGGCCAAGGTCGGTCAAGGGCAGGTGCACTTCCCGGGGTACGTGTGTCGTGATCCATGTTGATGTCCTCTCATCTGCTTTTGCTTATCTCTGGTTGCTTCTGCTCTGCACTGGTCCAACTATTAATTCAACAAGTCCTGTGTTGTAACCAACTCTGGACTCCGACTAAATCGCATCAACTTTGTCACTAATCGTGTTCCGACTTCATTTATTCGGCATAAACACCTCACAGTCGGCCCCCAGCTCCCCGGGAAACACAAACTGCCGCGGCGCCGGGTCTCCCCGCGGCGTCACAAACCACGAGTCACTGGCCGAAGATCCACCGTTGACAAAGCCTGAGTCGCCTGAGGGCAGCGCGCGGCGCGGACCCCGCTTACACACCACCGGCGGCACTGAGATCGCCTCCAGCGGCAGGAGAGCGTCCTCGTCAGGGGACGTCGCTGCCGATGATGACGCTGCTGACGACGATGACGACTCGTCAGCGCCCGGCGACTGACTGATGGTCGAGAGCGACCGCGGCGGCGGCGGCGCGACCGCCTTCAACACCTCCCTCAGCAGACTACCAGCGCAGCTAGACACCTCACTGACTGTGTTTTAAATCTAGCACAACTTGAGACACAACTAGCACAACTTGAGACTCGACTTCGTGGTGTCTTTCACTCTCCCCCTGGACTCCTCCACCACCTGGAAGAGCGCCTGACGCTGCTCCTCAGACTCTACCCTCCTGATGAACTCTGTGGCGAGGTGAATCCCTCGCTCTGCCAGGTCGTTGACAATGACGAGGTTGCTGGTGAACTCCTGCAGCTTGGTGTAGTCAGGGGAAAGATGCCAGGTGGAGGCAGGGGTGAGCAGCCAGGGCTGGGTGCCTGACAGGTTGAGCAGGTCAAACACCAGCCAGGAGTCAGGTCAAATCAGGGAGGACATGTTCTCCCTGGCCATGGTGGCGCCGTGGGAGAGCATGGGGAAGGTCGGCTTGATGGTCTTGATCTCCCTCCTCTCCTGACTGTGCAGCTCCCTGGCCATCTCCTCCCTGCTCCTGTCCTCCAGTCCAGTGTCTGTCAGTGCCAGGGTGATCAGCTGTGGGGTGAGGTACCAGAGGTGGCGGTAGACAGAGCTCAGCACCTCGTAGGACAGCCGGGATTTCACCTTCCTGTACTCCAGGATGCTACTCATGAAATCCAGGTCCTGCCTGGCAGCGGAGATAGCCAGTGGCGTGGTGAACCAATACTTGGTGTAGAAGAGCAAGATGAACTCTCATGGACTTCACCTGGCCTAGCTCCTCATCTGTCATCTTGAAGACCTTACTGAGCAACTTCAGTTTGAGGAAGTAGATACACTTGCTCATCCAGCGAGCATGATGGTCAGGACGGCGCAGCTTGAACATGAACCCCTCCACCTCGCCTCCCAGGCTGACGACCACCAACTCCATAAACTCCTTGTAGTCGTCCCTGGGGAAGGTCTTCTTGTCCAACTGCTCCTTGGCCCAGATCAACACCTTCCCTGCAGCCTCCTGCAGTCCCGGTGGTGCAGAGGTGAAATCAGCCAGATCTAGGTCTCCGTAGTTCTCTAGATCCCTCCACTGGACGCTCAGGCGGCGGAACAGGGCGACTCCAGGATCCTTGGTGCTGCCCATGAAATGCTTCACTGCAGACCTCAAATGAAGCTCCGCCACGTGTCCGCGGCAGGCCAGCCACAGGATGGGAGAGTCCAGCCAGACCTCCAGGTACCTGCAGGCCCCGGAATGCTCACCGCTATTTGAAGCTATAGTGTCAAACACCATGCCCACCACCTGCTCCTTCACCCCCCACTTGACCATGTACTCCTTCACAACCTCAAACTCGTCCACACCCTTGCCAGAGTTTGCCTCAGGGATGCCCAGTAACTTCCTTGTCTGCTCTGCCTCCACACCAGATAGGTAGACGCAGACACGCTTTGACTCAACACGCCCCCTCATTGTGAGAGTCTTCCCATCCCAGTGAACCACCACCTTCTCCGGACACTGGAAGCTGTCAAGGATGTCTTTAGCCTTCTCCACCCTGACCTCCTGTCCTCTTCTCCATGCCGTCGTCTTGCTGATGTTGGTGTCGTTGATATCAATTCCCAGGGCGTTGGCAACACTGGCTGCCACAACAGTGCGGTCTCTGACGGATATGTTGCGAGCGTCACATGTCAGAGATATCTTCCCCATCACATCAATCTTCTCTCTTTTTTCCTTCTTCTCCTGCACTACAAAGTTCTTGTCATTTTCATTTTCATCAATTTCATCTTCTTCTTTGTCGTCATCTATTTTCTCCATGGCTTCTTCACTTTTCTTCACTTTGGCTTCTTTAGTCTTCTCTTCCTTCAGTCGCCGCTCATCCCTCTTCTTCTGCCGTGTGTCCCATGACCCAGGGCATCCAATCTGCTCTCTGGTCATCTGGTTCCTCAGGTAATCTACCTCCTCCCTCCAATCCAGCATCTCAGAGTGCTGGATCATGTTCTCGGCCTCCAGCTTCCTGATGTCCAGCGGCAGGTCGAGGTCCAAGCACAGCTGCTCCCGTTTCTCAAGGAAACTGCTCTTAACGGCTCTGTCCGGCCTCCTGCTCTCTCCCTCCAGACTTCTCCACCTCTTGTACAGCTCCACCACCTTTCCAGCCACGTGCTGGTCACTCTTGATCATTTTCAGCCTGTCATCAATCATCTTGTCATCCTCTCTTCCATAGTCTTTCCCCATGACTAGCTTGGGTCCAAAGTGATGCATCCAGACGGCCTTCACTTCATCTGTCACCATCTTACTTGCCTCTTTGAGGCTGTGATCAGTCTCCAACAGGGAGAGGAGGCGACCCAGTACAGCTCCAGACTTGGGCAACTTGGAGTTTGCCAAGGAGGTGGGCGCCTTCCCAAGGATGTAGTAGGAGTGTCGGCTGGAGGTGCTGCTGGGATCCTTCTGACGAGGTGTGGTGGCCGGAGTCGGAGTTTTCATCTTAAGAGGAGGTTTTGAGGTGCTGGGTGAGGTGGTGCGACGCCTGGCAGTCTCTGGAGATGCCACACCCTCAGTCAAGATCTCCAGTTGACTTCTGCCCTTACCCTTGGGCCTTCCTCTCTTCTTCCCCTTATCCCCATCCTCCTTACTACCCTCACCAGCAGGATCCATCACCTGAAATGAAAAAAGGATCAGCACCTGATGAAAAAATCATGACAATAGCACATACCAGTAAAAAGTTACGACCAAAACTTTATTTCTCCCAAATTCCACCTTCTCTAATTTCAACCGGTACAGTAAAAGTGGCGGCAATCGGCCAAAAATGAAAATGAAAATCTGAAATTTTGGATTTCAGCTCTCCTTATATGGATACAAAATTCCCACAATTATATTTTGTCAACTCGAAAAAATGAGCATATCGGGACACCCTAGTGCCTATTCTCCCACTATGCTTGGCTAAAAGCATCGGATTTCTACCACTATTTGTCAAAGGGGCCCATTGTTTACAATAATAATTAATGACAGCATAATTTCCTATGTAGGGGCCACAGCCTACCTCCACCGTTTCTAAGTTAGCGGATTTTTGTTCTTTTTTACCAAAACGTTCAGGTTCACGTTCAACGTCTTGTACCACGTCAACATTCGTGCACGTGTACACACTGGCAGATCCGATTTTGTCAACTCTTGCTGTAAGCAGAACTTGAGCAGCATGGAACCCTCGATGTGTGTCAGAATGTACTATGCTACCATATTGGCTTCCAAACAATCATAAAAAATACCTTTAAAATTGGAGATTCTTTCGTCCAGACGCTATTTTTAACCTCGGCAAAGGTTACTGCATTTTAATTTAGTTTAATTCTGTTGGTTTCGGGGGGCCAAAAGACACTATGCCCCCCCCCCCCTTTTAAGCGCTTCGGGGGGCCATGGCCGGAATGGCCCCTCCCTGGATCCGCTAGTGCCCTCACACACACGCACATAGCGGAAGTTTAAAAAAAAATTGTTTCAACTGTAATAATCATGGTTTCACTCGCATCAGAAAGATGAACCTATTATTGCAAAAGAATCCATCAGTCGTGAAAAGAGATAAAGTCTAGCGAGAAGTGTGAATTTGAAAGTACTTATGCTGTGATGATAGTTCTTTTTCAGTATCACATGTTGTTTGTCATAGGCGCCCAGGGTCCCGCCTACATCCCCATTAGTGGTGAAAGTTGTGTTCACTACTAAAATTATCGGATTATCTACCCAAAAGTGTTCAACCATGGTACTTTGCGAAATTTATGGGTGCGCCCCCGCTGTTGACCCTGGCCCATCCACTTTTTGAGACGTTCCTACGCCTATGACCCTATCACTATAAAGTAAGTGCCGCAAGAGGGACGTCATTCACATATTGCATTCCCTAGTCTGACCTTGTGATCTCACGCTGATAAAAACGACATTGTTCGGAAGGAAAAATACGTGCCTACAAATTTTGGTTCGTTAATGAAAAGAAAACAACGTTTATTCGAAGCAATTCACTACTTTGCATCGTGCGCGCCACCCGGCCCATATCCACTCGTAGTTACGGCGCGGGAGGGTAACGTATCATTCACGTCACAAGGCAACCTGCGCAGAAAGGTGCACATAAGCTTATGACGTTACCTCTGTATACGGCCTTCGGCATGCCCGAAACAAACGCTGTCTGTCTGTTACTAGCCGGTTTTACAGCGGAAATTTGCTCGTGTTTAGTATAGCTGGTATAATAACTTTATAGATGGTATAAAAGTTAGCAGCTAGCATAACGGCAAATACGTTCACTTTTTACGGTAATTTTGTGTTAATTATAGTAAAGTAGTGGTCCGTTATTGGGCGTGTAAACTGATATTGTATACAAGAATTAATTTTCATTTCATATAACTTTGATTTGAAGATTTACAATTTTTGGTTCTAAAAACTGACATGTTCAGTCCGTTCCTCTTCCTCCAGGGTTGCCACCGTGGTACGATCATGCCAGCTCTGGTACGCTTTCGACAAATATGGTACGCATGTAAGATATCGGTTTCCGGCAGAGCGCCTGCTGAAGTCGGGGGCACGCATTTTGTGCATGCCTTTTTCAAATTAATTCAACGACTGTGGATGATTTGAATCGGCATTTCACGACACACAATTAACCAAAAACCTCACCTTTCATTCTTTATTGGTTTATGGTGTTCCGTTCAGTAATTGTCGTTGTGTGAAACGAAGGCATTCTCGACAAGAAATTCCATACATAAAAAAATGGTCGGACAACTGGCAAGTGGTAGCATAACGTAGCAAGTCGATCAGACGGTATAGCATCGTCTCCAACAGGGCTGGAAACCTCTCACGAAGGGAGTGGGTCCAGGTCTTTATTTTCAACAACACATTTGCACTTCACCACGCGGCCTATGACATGTCAATCAGGACCCGGAAATTAACTCTGGAATCCCAAAAATAACTCCAAATGCGTCACAAATTGAGTATGGCTCTCTATAAAAAAAACGTGCATTTGCCACGAAAGAAACGCACCGGGGCATACAAAATCACGACGGGAACCGGAAACGTAACTCGCACTCCGAAAAAAGAGGTCACAAGAATGTGTGCCTCCCGACAACACGCATTGGGGCCCCGAAGACTCGCGCCTAACCCCGAAGCAAAATCGCGCAGGAGCTCCCAAAAATAGTCGTGGGACCGCAAAATTTCCGTCGGGATGCTTAAAATTTGTGCTGGGGATCCAAATAAACAGTGGGGCCGAAAACTCGTGACAGGACCATACAAAATAAATGCGAGGCTTATAAAGATTCAGCGGGGACCCCGAATCGGGGCCTGGAAAACCGACCTGGAATCCCATGAATCGTGCATAGCGCCGAAAAAAACGTCCTGACTCCCCGACAAAAACACAATCAGGCCTGGCCCCAAAAATCGCAGTACGTCCCAGTGATGTACCATGTGCTCCAGTATCGATACCTGGTGGACACGAACACCCGGGATCTCCAGCCATGGTCGCCGGAGCGGGTAGGGTGAAAAGGCGAGTCGTAGGGGAAGGGGCGAAGGCAACCCTCTTTATAACTCAAAGACACTTCTGAGAGGTCCGAGTGTACCAGTCTCCCTAGCATATTTTTGTCCTCCAGTGGCGCTCCTCGGAAGGAAAATGTGCCTCCCAGGTACATTCACAGCGGCGCCCATCCAAACAAGCTTCCCCTCATGACAATTCCTGGATCCACACCTGGTAAAACCTGATACTGTTGGTAAAGTATGACGCCCACATCAAATTCGAAACTCTGTCGAGCCAACGGCGGTACGACGTCAATCATGGTCCAACCCCTCTCAGCCACATTAGGCTATAAATGTGGTTGAGATGGTTTGCAGAACCCTCTGAACCACATTGTGTTGTCCTAACTTAACTTGACATAACTTAGCTTAAATTCCTTTTTGATGAAATTTTTGTTCAGTTTCATTTGTATCCTCAAGCATTTCAAGTTAAATATCCAACCTAACTGACCAATCTCAACATCCTTTGTTGCCTTTTTCAGGTAAAATTAACTTGTGAACAATTTAAACTGCAATAATTCCATAGTTTATCAATTTGCCATGCCTGTAAGACAAAAACTCTCATTTGAAAATTTTGGTAACCTTTGATCTGATCCAGGATCACAAAAATCCAAACCGAAATAATTTGGCATACACCTAAAATAAATTGTAATAGTTGAATGACACTGAGAGGCATTCAACTGTCATGTAAGCACTTGTCATGTCATGTCAGCACTTGTCATGTCAGACACTGGTCAAGTCAGCAAGCAAGAAATTCAGTTTTACAAATTTCCCCCTTGGACCTAGCACAAAATCTAGAAAAGCAAAAACCTAATAGGTACATATGTGTCACATGCTGAATTGTCTGCAGAAGGCATATGCACCTCCATTAAGTATTTTGTATGAGTAAGGTATGTTCATAACATTTTTTTTCCATATGGTAGACATTGACATCACACAGGATTACAGAAATAGAAACCTCACACAATTGTGCCATGTTCAATCATCTTGTGGAGGTTTCATAATGACCAGATATGTAGCTCCTAAGATTAGCCATGTCTGCATGCCAAAAAAGAGCTTTAATAAAGAATTTCACCCTTATGGCAGGCCAGTCACCCAAATTTAAACTACGTGCACTTGGCACACTTGGTAAACTATGCACATTTCACACTTTCCTCATCCCTTGATTAGACAGTGGTCCCTCTTGTCTGTTTACCTTCCTCCCCATTACACATAGGTACAGAGCATGAGCAGGCTATATCTAAAACTGTACAGGCCATTTCGGAAAAAAATAAGTTGTGAATCACAAGAAAAGCTACTATACTTGATGGAGAAGCATAGCACATATCTTCCTACGAAAACATTTCGTTGGAAACTATCAACAAAATGTTTAATGTTCCATATATATTTCACTAGTGCCCGTATATAACGGCCATGGTTGGTGCCGCTGGTGCCCATGCCAGAAATATAAATAGGCTTTTAAAAAAAAACAATGCAAGAAAAAAATAGATAGAACAGATGAAAAATAATAGCACACAGCCTCAGAGCAGTCATTTTTCCTGAAAAAGACATTACAGGTGTACAGGTGACGGCTCGCAGGTCTGCACGCACCGCAAAGTAAGAAATTCAGCCAATCAGCGGCTAAGGATCGGAATATATGATGCATTTTAAGACACAAACGGGCACATCATTTGTCATCTGGCAAACGACGATTGTTTGGTCCAAGTCGCGGCCAGATACCTGCCAGTTGAACTAGAGATGAGTGCGGTTGCAGTTTTGTACGTAGGCTAGAAGTTTGTTGTCGTGGTTTATGCAATAAGTTATTTTTCGTTTGTAAATTTTTGATCCATTCGATTGCATGGCTCTCTGACCTGATATAGATATTATGATTAGAACTACTATTCGCTTTTAATTTTACTTCACATTATTTTATGTCGGATCGCTCTATCTCGGAGAACGAGTGGTCTGGCAACAAAGCAAAATCCGCTGTAAAACCGGCTGCTATTGGCCTGAAGTTAATGAAATGAGGTTTGCTGCCATGTAGAGATATTGTGATTCTGATCTGTTCAGATATTGGAATCACACATAATCCACAGCCGTGATGTGATGTAGGGTTGCGCCGAGCTTCAGATCAAAATAGAAGAGGCTGTATTCGATGGATCAGTTTTCAAGGTGGGTGGTGCCCAGACCTAGATCTGGGCCCAGGTGACAGATATGCTTGCTTAATCAGCGCACTTTTAGGTCCTCCAAGTCAATCTGAATATCGCTAGATTCATCAGTGTTAACCATTGCTACCAGTTGCATGTCATCAGCAAACTAAATACCACATTCCTCAGACTTGTTCACAAAAATGATAGAGAAGTCGACCTAGAACAGAACCGTGTGGCACTCCACTCAAAACATGCTTCTATTCAGCTTTACATCTGTTTAATACACAACTCTCTGTTTCCCTCCAGTAGTCCCTTAAGTAGCCATGTTTCAATTTTGCCTGAACTCCAATTCCATGCTGTTGCAGCTCACCTGGTTCTCTCACCTGGTTGGCTCCCCATCAGGGTGGGAATTAAGGCACTTCTTAAGAGATTTTATCTCTGAAAACATTTTTGCACTCCGGGTTCATACTGGATAGGATGAGCTTCACATGTACTCCGACACAAATGTGGGAACAAAGATATCAATAAAAACAAACACAGAACGACACCCAAAAAAACGCTGGTTTTTCCACTTACGGTCACCACTCAAACTAATCACTTTTTGTAGCAGCAGCAGCAGGACCACAGCTTCACACACTCCATCAATCTCAACCACCGGAATTGCCGACAACAACGCGCCAACAGCAACTTGCAAGATGATGCGCATGCGCACTGAGAACACTGTTCTCCGGCTCTGGAGCCCCGTCTCGGAATGCCTGTGTTTCTGCCACCCTATAGTGGGAAACTTTGACAGTTTTAAGAGACGGCTCCGGAGTCCCGGAGGCCACCGATCAGAATTGGCTGCGTTAGCGTTTTCTGTTCTGAAATCTGTCTGTCAACCAATCAATGCAAGGTATTTTGTATATGACGTCATAACCATTAGCAACTTTGAACACATGGTTAACAGTGTCCACACAAGTTAACAGTAAACACAAGACCTTGACTAATCCTTTGATATGATCACATCCAACTGTGGCGTGTGCGGTAGCGGAGTTGCGTTCGTATTACGTGGGAAATTGGCTGCGTAGGTAGGTATGCGCTCTTAGCTGAGGGTGAAGTGTGAAGTATTTTTGTTTGTTTTTCATATGACTAGCCTCGTTACTGAGACCAACAGTGAAAGGAAAACGCATTTCTCCTGTGAGTTATAAGAAACGAAACGGTACTGATTATTACGGGTCACTGCCGGGCGGTGCCATCCATTGTTTACTTCTTTGTTCGTATGTTTTGGCATTTGATTTGACCAAAAATGAGAATGATATTACTTATGCATATTATGTAGGTACTGATTTAGGTTTTTCCGGTCGGTTACTGGTAAACAGATTCCATGCATAAAAACAATGTCCATGAAAATGTACTCCGGAAGAAATCGGTATGCACTCCGACTCTCAACCCAGAAAGTAAGTTTCCCACTCTGCCTGAGAGTTATAAGAAACGGATCAGTGCTGCAGGACGGGTCTGCAGGGCGGTGCCATCCATTGTTCACTTCTTTGTTCGTATGTTTTGGCATTTGATTTGACAAAAAAATGAGAATGATATTACTTATGCATATTATGTAGGTACTGATTTAGGTTTTTCCGGTCGGTTGCTGGTAAGCAGATTCCATGTATAAAAAAATAATGTCCATGAAAATGTGCTCCGGAAGAAATCAGTATGCACTCCGACTCCCAACCCGGAAAGTAAGTTTCCCACTCTGCTCCCCATATACTCGAGCATCACTCACCCAGAGATGAGTTCCGTGCCCGATGAGGGGAGCCCGTATCTGCAGGTACGCCAGTCCCTTAGATTAAAGAAAATATGGTTATCTGATAGTCAGGGCAAGACACAGGAACTGGAAAGTGTACCTTAAGCAGAATTTGTATGCTTAGGGTAGCCACTACATCTGCTAATATTTTGTTGTCAGTCAAGATTTCTGAAAAAGAGAATATAGAGATTGAATATAGAGATTGAATACAGAGATTGAATATAGCAATTGAATATAGAGATATATAGAGATCTCTATATTCTGAATGTAGAGAAGTATAGCTACCCTTCAAGTTTGATTAGTATATTATCATGGTTAATCTATTCAGTATATTCATATAACACTGTGCAGAGATTTGAGTGCAATGCAGTTTTTTTAAACCCCCCCGGTTTTTTTTTTTTTTTTTTTTTGGGGATTTTGTTTTTGGTGGGGGTGTCTTTTTGGGAAAAAAATTTTCTTTCTATCCTCTTAGGCACCCCTGTGGGCCAATTTCAGTGAGTGTCCACGTATGTTCACCAATGGTGCCAGCACAAACATGTCAGGGATCTTAATGGCAGAATGGCCATGAAAAATCTTCCAACATTTTATAATGTCTGCTCCAATCAGTCTACCTTGTTTCCTATGACAAATACTGGATCCCCTGCCTCGACTTCTATGGTCATTTTTCTCCGATTATCATAGCTCAATCATCAGAATGAGGTTAAATGCAATTCGAAAGTTAACATCATGAGTACCGTCTATACGACGATTTCGTCATCATGTTCAGAGTTTGCATGTAATAAATATCAGCGAGGAGTGTATCTAGCTGAGAACGATACTTCAGGTAAAAATGCATCATTCGCCACGATTGAACAATGCAAGAGTTCTTGAACAGAGCAACATTAAGGGAAGCTACCTAGACAGACCCAGAATGATGTGTTCCATCGTCAGCATAAAATTAGCATGAGACAGAGACATGGCGCGAACTGTCAGTGGACTCTTGTCACTGACGGGAGCTGAGCCCCGAGTAGCAGCCTGCAATGTGCACTGGGCACATTATTTATGTGTTAATTATAAATAAGGATGATCGTAGCAGCCTGGCCGCAGTTAGGATCAGACTTGCAGATAGCTTTTCAATGACCTGCACATAAGTTGTCTGGAGACGTTTATAGGAATGCATAGTTCGCTCAGCTGGTTAACCCAGCTGAGCGAACTCTGCTGAGTCAGATTTTGTGTAGTTAGAACAGCAGGAGCGTACAACTGATGGTCTCATGGAATTCGAGTCGTAGTGCATGTGATGGTGCCGCCGCCACACTTGGTGCCGCAGGCAGGCTGTCGGGGCCGTCGGGTGTTTTGGTTAGAAGCTAGGTGAACTTGATTATGAAGTGAAACTGAAAAGTGGCAAGATGTTGTAGTTGCACCACAATAGGTAGTTGCCAGCTAACTCATCCTGTCATGAACATGAAGGTCCGACAGGTCTCTCACCAGCGTCTTGTATCTCACCAGCGTCTCACCAGGGGTGTAGCCTTAGATGTTTTAATTTTTTTTCGGGGGGGGGGGGCACTTGCCCACCCAATGTTCGCTTTGCCCTCCCAATAATTTCAATTTTACATGGGACCCTATGTGGTATGCTCACCAATCCATTTGGGCCCGCTCATTAGCTTCGTATATTGTACCCTCTCAATAATTTTAAGAAACCTAAGCCTGTGGTGTGCATAATCTGCGCTCGAATTGTCTTCCATGGAGGGTTCGACATGGATAGTCATTGGGACATTGAATGTGCCGCTTCACAGCATTATTGGAAGATATACTACGCCGCTTCACTTTCAGGTCTTCCCTCACAGCTTATCGGGGTGATTACCACGGGTCAGTGTTCAAGGGCAGGAAATCGCATTTGCGGTCGTCATGTGCCAATTTGCTCTGCAGCTATGAAGGGAGAAAGACGGGCTTATGCTGTTCCTGCCTTGCGTGCCTCAGTCGAACAAACAGCGAACGGGCTACGCTGGACCTCTGTCGACAAGAAACAATTGATCACTTTGGATTTTGGATTGCGGTAACACAGACAAGGGGAGGAAAGGCTTACGATGGCAATCAATCCTTTCCTTGTTCTATCCAGGCTGTTGTCAGGTTCCAGAGAACTCTACTAATCCGTACTTAGTCATCTACGGGATCACCATGGCGGTGATAGAAGGGCCAACAGCACTTCTTATGGCCACTTAGGCTGTTGTCAGGCCCTTAAGAACGTCTGCGAGCCGTTGCGAAGGACTACAGGCCATTACGAACGTCTTCGGACCCTTACGAACGCATACGGATCCTTACGAACGTCCACTGGTCCTTATAAATTTATGCGGGACTACACGATAGACTTCACGAACGTCTATGAGCGCATACAGATGTGTACGGGCCCTCACGAATATCTGCGGACCACTATGAACCTCCACGGGCCTTTACTGATATTTGCGGGCCCTTACGAATGTCTTCGGGCGCTTACAGACACCTATGGGCCCTTATGCATGTTTGCGAGTCATTACAAACGCCTAAGGTTAGCCCTGCATGCATTACAGTTTAGAGTTTTCCCGTCGAAACGTGGCGATAGGTGCAAATTATCGTTCTGTTCTCCCCTCCCCCTGCTGAAGCTTGCCTTCTGCACCGCACACCCTGGGACGTCAGATTTGGCATGTGTGTTATCACTTGCTAATGACCCCACTTCACTGATAAGCGCACAGGCGAAGCATCGCTGGGCGGCCGGCCGGCCGGCCTCAAATAGGCCGCCGACTGGAGGACCGACCGACCGGCCGGATCCATTCAGGGGACCGGCTGTGTAGCCATTGTTACCAGCTTGATATCATGAGCAAATTTAAGCAGCATTTTCCTCAGCCTTATCTCAATGTTGTTCACAAAGATTATAAAGAGAAGAAGACCTGGAACGTAGCACAACACTCAAGATTCTTCCATTCAGATCGATATCCATTGTTCCATGTGATCCATTGGTATCCATTTATCCAGTGAAGGAAACACACTACATTTGTTTCCTTCTCCTGAACCATGAATTCAATCCAGCCTAGAACTTTTCCATTAATCCCGTGCTGCTGATGAATGAATTGTGACACTTCGTGTGGAAACCCAAATGGATGGCCTATAGTTATATGTGGTTGAAAATACGATCAAAACCATGTTAACAACAAGTTTAACCACTAGAAACCGCATAATTACAGGCAACGGGATTGATTAACCGATTTCAAGGGTTGACTCACTAGATGCCGATTGGCAATATGTTTCGTGAAGTCATGGCTGAGTTCTGACTGTGACTGCCGGGAATAACCGGATATAGCGATTGGTTTAATAGGCACAAAACGTGGATGTTTAGGAGTATTTATGGCATTATATCGGGAGAGACTATGTCAGATGATTGCCTGAGCGGCTGTTCTGTCGTTGGTCGGTATATTGGACTGATACCTATTTATAGGTATCAGTCCAATAGGCCATCTATGGTTGATTCCTGACTTAGAACCAGCCAGCTATAATAACAGGAAACTGGCCAACTGGAGGCTGATGTCTCGGGATCTGCATATCAATATCGCTGGCAGGGGAATCAGGGCAGAACGTATTTAACACGGCCAACCTGAATTGAAACCACAACAGGAACGAGAACGGAAATGGCATTTGGTACCAGAATGCCATAATACGTCCATGTGAAATGCACTCAAGCTCTGCCCCAGTGTGCTCTTGCTGTGCCATTAATTTACGCATCAATTTGCGTATAAAATACAGCATAGGTATGTATGCAAAGTGAACATTTGAATTCTTCTTGTTTAAGTAAAGAAACCATGCCACGTATGAAGGAACTTTCTGAGGAAACTTTTCACAACTGTCCCCCAGTTCTATGGTGAAATTTTCCCAAGTTATTCCATTTTTTGCCAAAGTGCTACAGGATTGATGTCGGTGTAATAAGTGGTCGGAATGAACGGTCGGACTTCACTACTATTCCTTGGCCATCGGCGGTGTCATAGGCGGGACCACTCGTGGGATTATCGGCGGGATCATTGGCGGGGCCATCGGCGGGCCATCGGCGGGCCATCGGCGGGCCATCGGCGGGTCCACCTGCGGGGCCATCGGTGGGACCATCGGTGGGACCATCGGCGGGGCCATCAGGGCTCCCGCTTCGATCGCAGCCCGCAGTTTTATCCTTTTTGCTGCATGCCCATTTCCATTTCATAATGGAGGTGGTGGTGGGGCAAAATTCACTATTGGAGGGGCAAAATTCAGCATTGGGGAAGGGCATGCCCCTAAAAAATTGTGCAAAACAACACGTCTGATTGTAGGGCTCCAATCCATTTTTGTTAAGGGTCCAGTACACTTGTGCACACACATCCAGCACACTCCACCACCCCGGCTCTTTTTAGGGCTTATTGCTTTTTTGTGCACCGACGTTTTTAAGCTACGTTTTCGAAGACCCCGATGTGTTTATTTAGTGCACAGTCATTTTTTTCCTTTTTGGGACCATGCTGCTTTTTGCGGGTCCAGCCTGCTTTTATGGCCCTTATGTGATGGCATGGCCACGGTGTACTTTGAGGGCCTCCTGATTTTTTTTTAGAGCTCCCGGTGTGCTTAATTGGTGCTACAACGCGTGTTTCAAGGTCCTGTCTGTTTTTGCGAGGTTGGTGCCCTTTAGAGGGCCGTTTATATGGCGAGTACCGTCTATATGGCGCTATAGTTCTACCGAGTTTGCATGCAATAAATATCAGTGCGGCGTAGAAATGCACCAGGCGTCACGATTGAACAATGCAAGAGTTCTTTGACAGAACATCATTAAGGAAACTACCTGCACAGATCGATATTAACGTGTTCGATCGTCAACAAAACATTGGCACGATATCAAGACATGGCGACCTGCCAGTGGATCCCTGTTGCTGATGTGAGCTGAGCCCCGAGTAGCAGCCCACAATGTATTCTGGGCGCATTATTTTTGTGTTAACTATGGAAAAGTACGATCGTAACAGCCTGGGTGTAGTTAGGATCAGAGCTGCAGATAGCTTTTCAACGACCTGCACCTCAGTTGTCTGGAGTCGTGCGTTGTAATGTATAGACGGTGTATCTGGTTGACTCAGCTGGACGAACTCTGCTGAGCCAGATTTTGTGTAGTTAGAACAGCTGGAATGCACAGCTCATGGGTACAATGTACTCCAGTCGTCGTGCACGTGAGAGTACCGCCACCAACCCTAGTGCCGCGGGCGCACTGTCGGGGCCGTCGGGTGTGTTAGATAGAAGCATGGTGGACTTGATTACAAAGTGAAACCAGAAAGTGGCAAGATGTTTTTGTGCACCACAACAGGTGGCAGTCAGCTAACTCATCATGTCGAACATAAAGGTACGACCGATCTCTCACCAGCATCATGTAGGCACCAGGATGTAGCTGTGTATGCTTTTGGGAGGGCACTACCTCCCCCCCCCCCCCAAAAAAAAAAAAAAAAAAAATATTGGTCTTGCCCTCCCAATAGCTTCAACTTTTAACATGGGACCCTGTGTGCTATGCCCCTCAATCCATTTGGGCCCACCCATTACCTTCGCGTATTGCACGCTCTCAATAATTTTCAGAAACCTAAACCTATGCCTATGGTAGGTGCAATCCGTTCTCAAATTGTCTTCCACGGAGGGTTTGACATGGATAGTCATTGGGAAAATGGACTGTGCCACTTCACAGCACCATTGGAAGGTACGCTGCACCGCTTCACTTTCAGGCGTTCCGTCACAACATATCTAGAGGATGACCGCGGTCCAGTGTTAACGGGCAGTAAGTTGCATCTGCGGTCGTCACGTGACAACTTGCTCTGTAGCCGTGAAGGGAGAAATACGGGTGTATGCTGTTCCTGCCTTGCGTGCCTCAGTCGGACACATAGTATTGGCCGTACAGCGAGCTGGCTACGCATGACTCCTGTCGACATGGAACAATTGATCACTATGGATTTTGGACTGCGGTAACACCCAGAGCATGGGTGCAGCCACGGTTTCGAAATTGAGGGGGGGGGGAACAAACCAGGGACGCGGGAAGTTTAAACAGGATGGAGTGGTAGCCCCCCCCCCAAAAAAAAATCCTTGTATTTTAGCCACTTCATTTTCAATTTCTGGTTTTCAGATTTACCATTGTTAAAATGACATTTTGGGGACAAAATGGTCTGCCAAAATTAGCAAGTTTCACTCCTTATCACTGCCTATGAACATCTAGGTTTATGTCGTATGTGTTGAGCCCGTGTTCAAAATCAATGCATAGCAACGCTGAAAGTACGTTAAACGTTGCCCCCTTGTAGCAGGAAAAAAACAAGAAAATATTCGACGATGGCTTTATTGTAGTAAATATAGGAATACAATAACCTTTCCCATGCTTGATTTCAGTGTACCCGCTGGAATTTTTCAGCCAGAGGCGTCCCTATGAAAGAAAAAGGCACCCTATTGGAAGGAAAGGCACCCCTTCGGGAAGGACCGAGTGCAACCCATCCCCTCGATTTTTTTCAGCCAGGGGCGTCCCTCCAGGTGCTTTCGCAGTGGCGCCGCTCCACAGAAATGGCGCCCCTCCAGACAAGTGCCCCCGTGACAATCCCTTGATCCATCCCTGATTACAAGATTGCTCTCTCGCGATTATGAACTCCGGCTGGTTATAAAATAGTGCGCATTCAAGTGTGACTTCTCTTGCAAATTTCACAACTTCCATTGAACCTTTAAGAGGAAAGCAGACAAGTTGAAAAGTTCTATCTTTTATATGTCCGGAACAGCAATGTGAGAGTGTAAATAAAAACCAGCGATGATAGCGCCGTCCGAGCAGGTTGCGACGAGCAGATTACGAGTCACATATGATATGAGTGCCTCCTATCACAACGGCTGCAAACATAAAGAGATTTGATCCTTCTATTCCTATTACACTGAATCATTGTACACACACCGGACCTTCGACACCTTCGAAATTATTTCGATATATGAACATTCTGATAACATACGGCAAGCCACGTCGAATGTCACCCACAACATGCAAATTTAATCCATAGCGAAAACAAAACGTGAGGAATGAAGCATCTAAACTAACCCTTAGCCCTGAGGCTTGACCTGACATGTCCCTGGTTGAAATGTTACTCGAGGGTTGCCCACGGGCTATCTCTTAATAGCAAACATGGGCAGCCTTGTGAGAAAACGAAGAAACTCGGGCGGCTGAAGAAATGATTTCGTCCTTTGACTTTGAAAATTAAGGTGATTTCTGAACAGTTTGCTAGAGTACCTCACGGCACGTCCAGTAACACCAATTTGATGAAAATCGAAGACATAGCGACGAGGCGCGAGGACTTCGAGCAATTTAAGCTATCCTTCCATCTTGCGGTTTGACATCGACATGTCCCGACATGAAATGTTACTCGTGGTTCACCACGGGCTATTGCTTGATACCAGATGTGGTAGGTTAGGCCGAAAAAAATGCTAGGCGACCGAAGAAATCGGTTTGACCTTTGATCTTTGAAATTAGTTCGATTTCGTAACATTATAACATGGCACAAGGCACGTCGAATGCCACCCACTTGGTGCAAATTGAACCCATAGCGACGAGTCGTGAGGGCTTCGAACAATTCAAACTAGCCTTTGACTTTGAGGTTTGACCTTGACATATCCAGGCTTCAAAATGTTACTCGAGGGTTCACCATGGGCTATCGCTTGATAGTAGATCTGGGTAGGCCTGGGCGAAAAAAAGCGAGGCGACCGAAGAAACCAACTTGAATTTTGACCGGTCGAGATTGTTTGGAATCATCAACTTTCTGATACCGCACAACAAACGATGTAGAATGGCATCCATTTCCCGAAATGTGAACCATAGCGACGAAACGCGAAGTCATTGAAGAACTCAATCAAACCTTTGACCTTGACATGTCCCGGTTTGACTCGAGTGTTAACCACTAGCTATCGCTTGATACCAAATTTGGATAGGTTTGAGCGAAAACGGAAAAAAATTGAGCCGATCAGCTTCGCCTTTGCCATTGAAAAACAATTCGATTGCTTAGCTTTCTAATACCGTATAACAAGACACGTCGAACGATGGCCATTTGATGGAAATTGGAGCGATAGCAACCGAAGCTCGCGTTCGGTCGATATCGCTTCAATATCGCCATCTAATAAATCAAGCTAACCTTTTGCCTTGAAGTTTTACCTAGACATGTACCGGTTTGAAATGTTACACGATTGTTCACCACAGGCTAACGCTTGATACCAGATTTGGGCAGGTTAGGATGAAAGCGAAAAAAGTGGGAGGCGACCGAAGAACCCGGTTTGCGTTGGACATTTACCTTAAAGTGGTCATGTAAGACCTATGTAGTGGCTTCCAGCGTAGTACAAACCGTTCCAGTTCCAGCGTAGTACAAACCGAAGCATTTGTGGTAATTTATTCGAACGATCATAAGCACGTCGCTGAATGCCAATGCCAATACTGACTCCATGGCGAACTCGTCGCTGAATGCGAATACGAATACCCCGTTAACTTGACGTACGTGCTTAAGGCTGCCCATGACTCTCCTCTACGGTCTTGAAGATACCCAAGGATATCCAGAATCACGTTTGTTCAAGATATATCCGGTGTATGTGCAGGGGACTGCAACCTAAGACGTATAAAGCCTTGCAATAATGTAAATTTGTTCCTTCGCAAGGCACAATTTTCCACCCAAGCGAAGTCACAAGATGGCCACGGTTCATGTTATTCAAGAATGGCCTGGAAGCAGAAATTTCAAACGTTTAATGATTTACCACTCGGAGATTTTGTGATTATCTTGCTTATATATTTTTACTTTATAAATTACTAAGCATAATTTTACGGCGATCATGCTCAGGTAGCTGAGGCTTGGGGGACACGAAAGAAATTGAGGGGGACAAATCGCCACTTGTCAGAAGTTGGGGGGGGGGGGGACATGTCCCCCCAAACCCCTCCAGTGGTTATGCCCATGACCCAGAGCCCTGGAGGACAGGGGCGTAGGGGTTTAAGACGTCAATGAGTCCTTTCCTTGTTCCACCCAGGCTGTTAGGTCCCTGAGAACGTCTGCGAGCCCGTACTTGGAGATATTTACGACGGAGCCTTCTGCCGAAATGCAACCCGGTAGTTGGTAAAGCCGTCGTCAGGTGAGCTCGTACTTCTGGATCACCATGGCGGGGATAGAAAGGCCAACAGGACTTCTTATGGCTACTGAGGCTATTGTCGGGCCCATAACTTCTACGGGCCGTTACAAAGGTTTGCAGACCCTTGCAAACTTCTTCGGGCCCTTACGAACGTACCTATACGGATCCGTACGAACGTCCACGGGCCCTTATTAACTTCTGCGGGCTCTCATGAATGCCTGCGAGCCCCTATGAATATCCACGGGCCCTTACTGATTTCTACGGGCCCTTACTAACGTCTACGGGCGCTTACAAACACCTACGGACCGTTACGACGAACGTTGACTGGTCCCTGCGAGGGTCTAAGGGCTATTGCGCACGTCTACGGGCCTTTCCGAGTGTTGTGAGTCCTGACGAACATGTACGGTCCTTTGCGAGTGTGTACGGACCATTACGATGGTCTACGGGCCATCAGAAGCGATTACTTACCTGCCGACTACTGAATCTACGTATTGTCCAATGCATTTTTGACATGCTGCATCTAGATGTTTGCTGAGTCGGTATGCTTTCCTGGTTGATGACGGTGCCATGCTTGCATACAACTTGAGGTGGGAGCGGATCGGACGATCCGGCCCACCCATGAAGATTTGAACGAAGTAAAATTGAAAACTACTTTCTTTCGAAAGCATAACGGTGCCTTTTGAAATAAAGTGGCCAAATTCCGAGGACATTACACATTTGGTGTAGTCGTGGTATTCTTTGCAAAATCCGCCCCCTCCTTGGACAATTTCTGGTGACGTTCCTGCTTACAATGGTAGTATTTCCAAGTTCTTCACTTGCTTGATTACTTCAGATTGATTGCCAAATTGATTGGTTTGTTGATTACATTTCACCTGATTGATTACCAAACAGGCTGTTGGCTTACTTGTTAGATTGCATAGAAGACCTACCGAGTGGCTCTGCACGTTCTGTCCGGGTCCCCCATCCGTCGGTCCAAGGGCCCTTTTTGACTGCCAGAGGTCCTCTCTGACAACTAGCCCCCCCCCCCCCACCCTCGTCGTCACAGACGACTCTACACGTTCGTCAAGCCAAAGGCCATCAATATATTCCTGAGAGCTTCTCCGTTGACTCGGGGTCTCTTCATCGACCCCTTTCCGTCCGAAACCCTTTCCGTTAGCACGGGGCCCCTTTCGTCGGTCCAGGGGCCATACACGTCGGCTCAGGGGGCCTTATCGGCTCCCTGCACCGACTCCTTGAGGGGCCCGCGAGGGTACCTCAATCGTTGCATATCAGTGAAAGTGCATTGGGCTGGTAGCACGAGTTTTCTATAATCTTAAGCAGTGTAAACAATGTATTTCAATATATCGCTATATTTGTGGTTACGTAGATTGGTGATGTCTTAAGTTAGAACGAAACGTATCGCAGTGCACGACTATAATCGGTGATATGTTTTATCTACTGAATGAAGAAGCTTCTGATCCAGATACTTTTTCATCATCTTCAATACGGCGAGCGAAACATTCCGCACGAGACGACCATGACACGCAGACTGAACTGAAACCTATTGGTCTTATAGGTAAGGTTGGGCAACGATAATATACTTCCTCACGCGGAGTTTCGATGCGAAAACTCAGTGACCGCAATGTATGAATAATCTATTTTTATAAGAGTATTTAGGCATGAAAAATTGTTGCCTGCAAGAAGGCAAGGTGCTATTTGACTGAACAATTGCACAATGATTATGGATATGTTGAAACTTTTCATGCATATATATATATATACATATATATATATATATATATATATATATATATATATATATATATATATATATATATATATATATATATATATATATATATATATATATATATATATATATATATATATATATATATATATATATATATATATATATATATATATATATATATATATATATATATATATATATATATATATATATATATATATATATATATATATATATATATATATATATATATATATATATATATATATATATATATATATATATATATATATATATATATATATATATATATATATATATATATATATAACCGTGATACATGTGCAATGGTAAATTTTGATTTATATTTGATGCGCAAGTCTATGCATCATCGCAACGGAATTCAGAGATAATTTTACCATTTTATTCAGCCAAGGTATGCATAATCAGCAGTATTTCTTAGGAAATGCATTGGCATATTCTGATCCTATATTTTATTTCCTGTTGCATAGACATATATATTTTATTTCGACAAATGTTTTGTGACAAACACATGCTTGTCGCTCTGCAGGCAGTAAACTCCAGAGATCTCTTGTCAAAACGTGGCGCGAGGTACACATTATTTCGCCACCGCACCACCGCCAATTTCCCAGAGGTACTTAGTTTGCCAAAGCAGCATACGACGAAAGATGAGTGTCCCTGTCTCAGGGTGTCCCATCTGCTACACGAAGATACGGAAACCAAAACTTCCATCTGATTGGCACATGCTGTCTAAGTGACGCCGCACTGAAAACATGCTACCGTTGTAAAAATAAACTCGTGTTTTGTGTCAAAATTACGCTTGGTGACCTACCTCAGCATATGGGCACTGCTGTACCTTGCGGCTCTTCAACAAGGTTCACAATGAAGTGCGCATGAAAAGTTAATCTTACATAGATAACGGTCACCCGGTGTTGTAGTAGTCAAGTAGGAAAGCGAAAAATGCAACATGAACCCGGTAGTCATGTTTGAAATTTGCGTAAGTACGGCAAAGACAAATGGAGCACGGTTTGCGTTCAGCGTTGTCATTGGACGCATTGCAGGTATAGTATGAGAACTTATGAACGTGAATGTATAATATATGAATAGTTCCATGTGTCCACCAAGATGAAAGAGCCAGATGAACTACAACATAATCACATTTTCTTTCCTTCATCCGCCATTCATTCCACAACATATCGAGCATTATCACAGTATCATCAGTCACAATCTTGATATGGCCGATGTCCTTGAAACATAAAATGTTCGGCATAGTCGCTTATGTTGCTTCATTCTTGCTTGCTGCTTTAGTATGCATGAAAACAAGTGTTATAATATCTGCCTTGCGGCTGGGAACTTGCTTTCTCCAATGGCTTGGAACGATTGACCAATTAAGCAAATGTCAGTCGATGGACATCAAGTCAGTGGGCCTTCATGACTGTACTTTAGCATTTGGGGAACAAGTTGTATTTCCTAACGCTTTACCACTACGTGCAGTCATCTGCCTTTTCCCTTTTGCTGGTAGACTTGTAGTTGGAGGGGATATACCACTTCGAATTCTTTACAGGATGGTCATTCATGAAGCTGAAGAGAGAATGAAAACGCTACACTGGTATCCGCACTACAATGCATAACAACCTTTTCGACTCACCGTACCGACTTTAATCACGAACGGCGTCGGCTGGCGCCAACCATTGTTGCGCCCGGAGCCTGGTCATAGAGGAATTAAACTTGCAAGGATCCTTTACTATTAATCTCCTCATCTCAAATTCTCATTGACGAGATCATTTAGTAATTTGTTCACCTTTGATTGTCTACTGGCCTACCCTACATACATATTAAGAACATTTATTTGAAGTGTCGTGCGTCCATTCCGATTTTACAGGTTCGTACTTTGGCTGAAACTAATTGAATCACTTGCAGGCGGAACCAGAAGGCGTTGGTTATTGGTTTTACGACACGTCGACCGTTGAGTCATGTAGCGTCGTCAATCTCTCACGCCGATTGGTCGCGGGCGAAGAGTAGCGACAGGTGAGACTCGAACCCACAACCTTTCGATTGTGAGACGAGCATCTTACCCCTAGACCACTCGTTCCCCCCAGAAGGCGTTGAAGGACAGCTCCAACCAGTACACCTGTCGGATGACGAGCAACAGGAGTTAAGTTGGTGCGGGATGGGATAGCAATCCGGTCATATACGAATCCGGTCATATGGTATATGCTGGAACTGAAGAGACGATAAGCTGGCCTTTGTGGATGTGTGTCGATGGAGCGATGGACGGGGAAGTGCATCCAGAATATCCGTGAATGTGAACTACACGCATATGACGTTGCTTGCATGAGCAGCATTGGACTAACAACTCTTTAGTCACCTGTTATCCAAAGTGAGTGCGTGAGTGAGGGCGTGAGTGAGTGCGTGCGTGCGTGAGTGCGTGCGTGCATGAGTGCGTGAGTGCGTGCGTGCATGAGTGAGTGCGTGAGTGCGTGCGTGAGTGAGTGAGTGAGTGAGTGAGAGTGAGAATGAGAGAGAGAGTGAGAGAGAGAGAGAGACAGAGACAGAGACAGAGACAGAGACAGAGACAGAGACAGAGACAGAGACAGAGACAGAGACAGAGAAGAGACAGAGACAGAGACAGAGACAGAGACAGAGAACAGAGACAGAGACAGAGACAGAGACAGAGACAGAGACAGAGAGAGAGAAGAGACAGAGACAGAGACAGAGACAGAGACAGAGACAGAGACAGAGACAGAGACAGAGACAGAGACAGAGACAGAGACAGAGACAGAGACAGAGACAGAGACAGAGACAGAGACAGAGACAGAGACAGAGACAGAGACAGAGACAGAGACAGAGACAGAGACAGAGACAGAGACAGAGACAGAGACAGAGACAGAGACAGAGACAGAGACAGAGACAGAGACAGAGACAGAGACAGAGACAGAGACAGAGACAGAGACAGAGACAGAGACAGAGACAGAGACAGAGACAGAGACAGAGACAGAGACAGAGACAGAGACAGAGACAGAGACAGAGACAGAGACAGAGACAGAGACAGAGACAGAGACAGAGACAGAGACAGAGACAGAGAGAGAGAGAGAGAGAGAGAGAGAGAGAGAGAGAGAGAGAGAGAGAGAGAGAGAGAGAGAGAGAGAGAGAGAGAGAGAGAGAGAGAGAGAGAGAGAAGAGAGAGAGAGAGAGAGAGAGAGAGAGAGAGAGAGAGAGAGAGAGAGAGAGAGAGAGAGAGAGAGATAAAGAAAGAAGAGAGACAAATGAGACAGACAGACTGAGCAGGACAGGAGAGGAAGATTGACGGACAAATAGAGATATTGATAGATAAGGAAGGACGGGGCAAGAAATCGCGATATAGTGCGAGAGCTGAGAGGGACAACTAGAAATATGGTCGAGACTGTTGTGGAATGAGGATGCAGTAATATTTGTACGATTCGCAAAACTAGTCACGCATGCACTAACACAAAGGCGCAATACGACCGCATAGACTGCAAGCGAGGGACGAAATTCGCTTGATCTGACCAGTCCTACATATATAATTATCCAGTTTAAGCATACTTTGGGCAATATTATAGCCGAAAGAATGCTGGACATTATTTGGTTGTAGTTATCTGGCCACATGTACTGTATGATTGCCACTGGACGGTATACCAACTGAAAACTTCTCGAAATGCCGACGTATAATTTGACCGAGAAGTTAAACCATTGACATCCGGAAGTCATGTTGGACACCATTGAACGTTGCCCAGCCTGCCTCGGCCTCCCGAAGGCAGCATCCCTCGGATGGTGTTGTGCGAGAATCTTTGACTGGAGAAAGCCGACATGGAAAGCGCAACCTGTATCTTCAATCAAGGGGGAATCCAGGCATTGTCATGGGAGGGGAGCGCTTCTGGCTGAAAATGCGAGGGGAGGGGGCACGTGGGCCTTCCAGGAGGGCTCCTTTTTCTCTCGAAGGGAAGACCCTGGCTGAAAAATTCGATGGGTGAGGAGGGCGCGCCTATGCACTTCAAAGGGGTGCCTTGTCGCTTCAGGGCACTTTTCACATAACAAATGGAGGGGGATGCACTCGAGCTTTCCAAGAGCGGCATTTTTTCCCGACCAGGGGGGGGGGCACCTTCTCATAGGGGTGAGGGGCACATGCCCCATCGTGCCACTTGTATCCGCTCCAGTTTCAACATATACCTGTTAATATCTATAACATCTATACTTGTCGGTATAGATATTCAACATATGCCTTCAATAACATATAACTATGGCAATAGGCTCTTGAAGTTCATTTAGATTTGTCAAGAGTAATTTATACCAGAATGAAGCCACGCACACACGCGATTATATGTAGTTCGACCACCAGCAATAAGATGAATACATTGTTAGCAATACATTGCTAACCAGCGAAGCAGCACCCGTAATACATTGTTCTGTAGATGATGGATCAATTGCAAAGCGTTCGTTGACGATTTACAGGCTTTACTCCACGGTCCCACGCTAGCATGCTTCACTCGTTATGCCGGCGTCAGCAAGGCGTTGTGCTGATAACATTGGTTTAGATGGGCACTTTTGGTTTTGCGCTTGTTGATCGAATGCTTTTTTCAGTGATGTGCGGTGTGCCTTAGGGCATGGTCGAGAACCGTCCGAAGAGGAGTGATTTTGCCCTGCTTCCACGGAGCAGGATGTGTGGATTGCATTACGACGGTGTTCATCGCAGGCCGCGGACATGCGAGGTGCCATTTTTGCCGGGGAACATTTGAAGACCGGCCCCGGGAGCTGTACTTTTAAAGTTGTAGACGTTGCCGAAATAAAAGCTTTCCGAACTTCATGCTACTGATTTTTATTACAAACCAGCGTGGGCACGGACAGAACAGACACGCGCGACATCGAGGTCAATGGGCGCTGTATGACCGAAGCAGTCGATGTGCCCCTAAGCCCAAAAAACAACCGACGTTAAGGTCAAGAATGCCACGCAACAGAGGTCGATTGGTTGGTTGGTTGTGGCTTTACGACGCAATCAGCAGCTGAGGCCATATGGCGTCACTTGCCTCTCACCCTGGCAGGAAGGGCGCTCACCGCGGGGAATCGAACTCCTACCTCTGGCATGCCAGACGCTCAGCTTAACCACCGAGCTGCTGGCGCCATCTGCAACAGAGGTGCACCGGCCAACTGCCGGGGAATGCAACCAGCCGTCGGTCACGCGACAGGCATCACAACCAGCATAGCCGCCGTCCGCACGATCACATCCAACACACTTCCTTCTTTTGCTGGATTGGCCTTCGTTAGGTTCCGTCGGGAGATCGATGTCTGTGGGCATCAGCATAGTGAGAGTTGTGAAGACTTCGCAACACAAATGCGCATTCACACCTTCCGCTCAGAAACGCCCAACCATATAATTTGTCAAAGGTACTCGACCATGGACCACTGGTCGCCGTGCCACGTAGTTCTGATTTAGTAACAGCGACTTTAATTCGTGCTCTGAACACTTTGACACGCGTACTGACCTAACGAGCACCGTGTGAACGGCAATACAAGGTCAAAACGAGCATATTAATATAGCTACCAAAACCAGGCTAACTATAGACCGAACTCACACCGTGCCATCACTGCTAATCAAGATGACGCTCTTGCTGGATAAACTCAGATTGCCGAAAAACATTATTGTACAAAACACAGGGCCACCCTGACTGAACTCATTGAAATTTCGGATGAATTCGCGGATTGAACTTTCGCCAATACGTCGAACAGAGGAAAAACCTCACCCCACCGGGCGAAGTCATCGCAACACACAGAAGGATGTTTGTTGCCTCCTGCGGTGGTCGACAGGTCAGTTAGTAAATCTACTGAGTCTCCTACGGCTCGTCGGGTTGAAGCTCGCCCAGCTGAACATGTAGAGCACCATGCGCGCTCGAGGGCAAGGTATCTGAGTTACGTGAATCGCATCATACAGACACAGACAGGCATACAGGCAGATCACACATTTTAAATGTGATGTTTTTTCGCTGTGCATAGGATGCATGAGCAGCGGCTCTGGTTGTTACCCCGCCCAGCGCACTGCACCACTTGCTCCAGAGCAACGACGTGACACGCTAACCTTTACACCGCCAGACACACTCATAGTTGATAGGTCAAATGATAAAACTAAGTTGCTTGATCTCACAGGCCAAGCTATTCCAAATGTGTCTGAAATGTTTAGCAAAGAGCCCAATTTCGCCCTCATTCGTAGCATTAATCGGCATGTCATAAGGCAGGTAGAAATAGGTTTGGAAAGGGGAGCCTTTGCACTACGTTGGAAGAAGGAAATGAACAATAAGCGTGGTCAACAACAGCACTCACAACCAACAATGACCGATACATCTGCCACACAAAGCACCCACCACCAACAGTCCCACACTGACACTACACAGACAGCCCATCACACAGTACCACATTTAGCGCCCAGATTCAGTGATACTACTACAAGGATGGCACCACAAACTAGTATTGCTATTTATTAGTCAGCACTTAGATCATTAAAACGGAAAGTCATCAGCATTTTCAAAAACCATCGTACCAGTCAATCGTACCAGTCAAACCACTCACAAGACGAACTAACGGCTCTCAAAACGTTGCGCAAAGATCCCAACGTCATCGTAAAACGCTCGGATAAATGAAAAGGTTTTGTTCTCATGACACGGGAATCCTATATAGAAAAGGCTTCGAAAATCATCTTACAATATGAACACATAGGGACGAACCCGACTAAACGTTTGGAAGCGACTATCAAGAAAATGATTATCGAAAGAATGCAGGAAAGATCCCATGCAAAATTGTCATAGCTATCAAACCAAATTCCTCCCGCACAGCAGAACTCTATGGCCTCCCTAAAACCCACAAACCTGACGTGCCCTCAGATCTACAGTTTCGGCATGTGGCGACCCTTTGGACAAACAAACTTGGTTCCTAGAGAAACTCGTTTCCCAGCTTTTCATCTTTGTACCAGTCCATCTAAAAGACACAGTAGATTATCTTACTGAAGTTCGCGAACAGTTCCGCATCAGCAGACATGAACCGCTTCCATCCCAGGCTAAAATTTACCATAGAGAGAAGCGATCAGTCTACCAACAGCCAAATTTCCTTTCTCGACACTAACGGTCAACAGTGACCTGACCAATACAACATAACTTTTCATTAAACCGATGGCAGCTCCTATTATCCCCCCATACAAATGGGCTCACCCTATCCAAACTAAAAGTTCCGTTATGTATGTTCAATTGCTGAGAGCAATGCGTCTAGGTTCTGATAAGGCCGCGCCCCAAAAAAGAGATCGACAAAATCCAATGTCTTTTCCTATCCAATGGCTATCCTCATAGCATGATACAGAATAACACAATTTCGAGTATTGACACACAATGCTAAATGCAGACGTCGCGCGACAAGTCAATACACCCACGATACAAACGCATCCAGCTCACATGGATCCGCAGACACCACATAAATTAGTTTGGCATTTATCGACGATTCTCTGACAAAAAAAAAGATAGCCACAGCCATCGCTAGGTCCACACTCAATGCGCGTAGCCTGGAAAAGCGCAAAAACACTTTCGGAGACATTTACTAAATCTGCCCTCTACCCTCCACCATGCCTTGCAGGCAATAGAGCGTGCCAATGCTATTTGGCCTGTCTCAAAGACAGATGTTACACCAAAAATGTGGTGTACAAAATTAAGTGCGAGCTTTGCGCCTAAGGGACAGCACTCATAACTTATATTGTGGAAACAGCACGCATGGTTAGGGACAGATACATGGAACACATCAGATATGCAAAGAACAAAACGAAAAACACCCCTTTTGGAGAGCATTTCCCCACAAATCACCCCGAAAACACCATGACTCCAACAACGCTCAGCAGCACAATCTTGCGGATTTGAAGACATGACAGAACTAAAAATTGCAGAATCCATTGAAACCAGGAACAAAAAGTCTCCCCTAAACACAATGCTTCATGGACCCTCATAAAACCAGTTCCCTATACAATACGATACTGTACAGACACCACCTGCACTCGCCGACTTATTCGCTCCGTAATCACCCATCGGCACAATCACTCATCCCATCATTCACTCTTTCATCCGCACACGCGAACACTTGGAGAGCATTGACGTATCATGGATATGTGTGCATAGAGATGTATAGGGTAGATGTATAGAAAGGGTGTCTAGGGAAGCGACGAATATTATTACTCTTATCTCTCTCTCTCGTTATTCTCGTATCATATATACTTGTTACAATGCCCATTTAAATATGGTCGATACTGGGACTTAGATGATGATTTCGTCAATATTGGTAGATGACCTGATATATATATATATATATATATCTATATATATATATATATATATATATATATATATATATATATATATATATATATATATATATATATATATATATATATATATATATATATATATATATATATATATATATATATATATATATATATATATATATAGCATCTGTGTAAAATCATGTGCATAAAATGTACCTGCGTATTTATTCAGTCTCTGAAGAAGGGACATGCTCGAAATATAAATATAATGACAGATTTGTGATCCTATCTTACTTCATATGAGCACTTGGTTACTTTGTATAATCGTCTTTAATTCGACAATACTCAGTACAGCTTTCCGCAACATTGTTGATGTGTGAACATAATGAATAAATAACCAGGATTGGTTGGTTGGTTATTGGTTTTACGACACGTCGACCATTGAGGCATGCTAATCAAACTTATAATTGTAGCTCTATTTTCTGCATTTAATTTTGCTGAACTTGCATCAGAAATATTGTGTGACAATTATTTATTAGCATATACAGTGGCTATATGCTATCATTCTAAGTATTTCTATTATGCTTGAGGAACATCTTCCAGCTCCTGTTGCTTGCCTGTCAATCTGATGACTTTATTATTATCTAATGTAGGGGACTGGCATACCTGCAGATACAGGCTCTCCTTGATAGGCTGCAGGACTCATTCTTGGGTGATGTGAAACTTGAGAATATGGGAAGCCAACCAGATGAGAGAAACAGGTAAGAGCATATCAAGCCCCATGCACTTGATCACCCATAGTACATGCCTTGATCTAATAGCACACATGATTGCGACTAATACATCATAGGTGTTTCTGAAATGGTTGGGATGGCATGACACATGAAGGACTCGAGTGGATTGAGTGGCATACCACATTGTGTTCCATGCTAAATGTGGTGATTATTAGGACAGAGTAAACATTTGGAGGGGGCATGTTCCCTCCGAAAAGCATACAAAGTTACACAACCAATAGTCATGCATAACACACACATGACTCACCTATATCTATCCCACTTCATCTACCCAATTTTCCATCTCCCCATTACACATCAGGAATTTATCCACCCTACTTTTAAACACATTCAAAGGAAGACTCACATCACCATGCATACCATTCCATTGATCAACTACTCTTGACTGAAAACATGTTAACATTTAACTGTCTTACACTTACTTCACTTTAGTATTTGCTTAATACATGAAACAATTTGAAACAATCATGATTATGTGGTAAAACACCAACTTTTTTTTACATGAATACAGTTGTCATAATTCAAATAAATGCAGACAATGCTATTTGTTGAATTCAAATTCCTCAAATGAACAATGCATCCAGGCAAGAGGTATAGAGAAGACAGATTCCTGTGATTAACTCAGTTTGGTGGTTATCTACATAAATATTTATATTATGATATGGCTGTGGACACACACCATACATATTGTATATAACCCCAGAAGTTAAACATCATACATATGGTGTTCAACCCAACAGGTTATACACCAAACACACCAGACTCCGGTTCTTAGCATTCTGTTCCAAACAATGGAAGCAGTCAGCTAGATCCTGGGCCACTACCAACCATTGAGTGACATCACTGATGGTCGGATGTTATGCAACATTATATACTTATACAAATACATCATGGCATATATATGACTACAGTCACATAAATAATCTCACAATTGCATCCCAAAACCCTGACCTTGACCAGGTGGCAAAGGCACGTCTCTGTGAAGGCTGTGTGCATCCCTAGCCCCACATAGCAGTTTTATTTAGCCAGTCACTTTTCCAAATGGAAAATATTCTGGCATGTGGGAAGCTCGATTGCACCCATCCCTCCCCTCTGCCACTATCAATACATTTTTTTAGCTGAAGGTGCCTCTGAGTGGAAAAGGTCTCACTCAAAAATATTCTGCACCCCTGTAATGCCACCCAGTCAGTGAACCTGCCATCATGCATGCCTACCGATGACTACTGACATGACTTCAGGGCATCGTTAGCTCAGTGGTTAAGCTGAGCGTCTGGAGAGCCAGAGGTACGGGGTTCAATTTCCTGCGGCATCCAACCTTCCTGCCAGGGTGAGAGGCAGGCGACACCATATGGCCTGAGCTGCTGAGTTTGTCATAAAGTCACAACCACCACCACTGCATGCCTACTGAGTCTGTGTTCATGCCCTACATTGTTTCAGATGATTAGGAATCAAAAGTATTTTATAGTAAGCATAGATGGTGCCAGCTCATTGCTGATGGTGCATCCAATGCTGTCTTCAAGGCCTAGAAAATAGAGTATTTGGCTAATACATTGACATGTTGGAAAACACAATCATAATTATATACTGCAACATTGCATTTTTTTAAAAACATGAATACAGTCATCATAATTCAAATAAATGCAGGTATATTCTTCATTGGTTTCCTTGAATGAACACTGCATCCAGACTAGAGGTATGAAGGACATATTACTGTGATGAACACAGTTTGGTGGTAACCTACTTAAATAATTATATTACAATATTACTAGTTTACAAATACATGCATCCCACTGCAAAACTAACAAGAAAAGAATGTCATTACAGATGGCTATGCCAATTGCAACTTCATTATGACACATGTCTACCACTACGCAGCACAACAAATGCATGTATCGCAGTGTGTGAGAAAACATAGTTGAGACCAAGGTAGTATATGGAGGTAAAATCATAAGCATTTATGCATCCTTCTGTGCAGGTTGCCTTATGACAAGCACGATACGTCACCCGCTCGCTCCGTCATTACACATGGATATGGGCCACTTTCTGAACACCGAATTGACATCCCTCCATGCAGGGTATTGGTTAGGTTTCTATTTTTAATTTATATTATTTTCAGAAAATAAATTCCTTCACACTTGTCTAATTTTATTTTTGGAGTATTTTTTCTCCAAAGGTAGGCTAGGCTAGGTCATGCTAGGTTATGCTGGATTTTTTTTTTAAAACATGTCTTTTTATGCTATGATACCTAACTCAGCCTCTTTTTGGCATTATTTTGCTCACAACATGAAAAGTAAGCATTTGCACAGAAAACAAGTGGTCTGGTCCCATCATCTTAATCACCTTCAGAAACATGGCATTCTGAAGAAAAATGTATTAAAAAACCACCTTTTAAGACAAATTTCCCAGTGATGCCCTGAACAGAACATCATTAAGCTAACATCAGCTAATCCTTTCACGATTTTAAACATCACAAACAAGAATGACTCCGTAGTCTTTAATCACTTATACCTGATTAATTGCAGATATAATGCGATAAGCCACTCCATATTCATGATCGTAAACAATCATTAATTTCCAAAAGCGTGTCAACACCTTGGTCCGGTTCAAAAGTCCCGACTCGATGATCGCTTACGATCTTACCTTCTTCACTCACATTTTTTACTTTGCTTCCAGGCAATATTGAACCTCCCTTACAGGCATGAAAACGCCAGCCACCCCATCCCCTAAAACCGCAACAGTTCAAACACGTTCAACTAGTTGTTTCACCACCTTACACTGTATCTATTGGAAGGTCCTGCCATCTGTTGATACAGAGAAAAGCTTCCGTTACTGCCTTGAGCATACTTTCAATAAAGGCGGCAATTATTCCGCCTTGTTGAGAGCACGCCAACTATTGTTGAACTTCTTGATATTTGGATCTTGGACGTTGCGGTTTTGGACCTTCGGTCTTTGGACTTTTACGATCCTTGGATGTTCGGTTTTTGGACTTTATTTACTTTGGACCTTCGGTGTTTGGACGTTATGATTCCTGGACTTTGCGTTCTTGGACTTTTTGTAATTGGACTTTTCGTCTTTGGATGTTAGTTTTTTGGATGTTTCGATACGGACCCATTTTTGCGGCGTTCAATAATGGTGTTTTTGCGGCGTACGAGACATTGTTTTTTTTTTTTTTTTTTTTTTTTTTTTTTTTTTTTGTTTTGTTTTTTTTTTTTTTTTTTTAATTTTTTTTTTTTTTTTTTTTTTTTTTTTTTTTAGTATTTTTTTTTTTTTTTGTGTGTCTTTTGTTTTTTTTTTTTTTTTTTTTTTTTTGTGGTTTTATGGGGGGGGTTTTTTCCCCATTTGTTTTTTTTTTTTTTTTTTTTTTTTTTTTCCCTCCATTTTTTTTTTTTTTAAAATTTTTTCCAACCGTTCGTCGGTTGCTTTCGGTTTTTTTGTGGGGGCCTTCCCTAAAACGTACCGAGATACCCCAGTTGGGTGCACTGAAACCCAAGGGAGTCACCAGGAATATTCATAAGGGTTAGGTTATTGTTAGGTTGGGTTAGGTTTTCGCCATCGTGAAATAGAATCTGCATACCCTCCCCAAGCAGGAAATTCCTTGTGCTGTATCTAGCGACATCTCAACCACCACCCATCAAAGGAAAATGTCCTGTGAAGCCCTGAATATATACCTCCACAACTGCTTCGTAGACATAAATTTGTTCTTGACGCCCATGGATTAAGTCCACATCAACCCCTTATAAATATTCCTGGTGACGCCCTGGGATCATTCAGTGCACTCGTATGGATATGTTGTTTCTGTACGTTTCAGTGACGTCACTAACAGCTGACTGGCAATCAGCTGACTGTGACTCGGATGCATTGTTGATATAAAGAAAGCGTGAGTGGTAATACTTGAAGATTACCCTCGTTTTCCCCATATCAATATTGAATGCATGCATTGTTATTGGGCATTTAGGTAGGTACCTAGGTAAATATCAAGCTGATGGTGTGATAGGTGGGCTGCTGAAGATAATTATAGTTTGCATATCCACAATCTCAAGGATGATTGTCTGCTGTTCACTGGACAATGCAAGTTTGACAATGACTGGAAATTAAGAATGGATTTTTTCCTGTTTAAGCTCACATGTGTGTGATTTTGCAATTGGTGGTGTGTACAAACATCAGTATGACAATCCAATTGTTGTTTTGTGGCTTAACATTAAAAAAAAGACAATCTGGTTTAAAATGCATCATCAGCAAATCTTAACATTTTATGGCATAAGTTTTCCTTGCACAGTGGAGGGAAATCTAGCTATTTTGTTTTTTTTGCACATAATTCTGAATTGTGTAGCAAAAGTTCGATACTCAGTCCACTATCTAATCCAAATCTGTTCTTTTTCAGTACAAAATGTGCTGGTTAACATCAACTAAGTTTTCTATGTACCTAACACAGTGTTTTTCTTCTTTTTTTCCTTTAGCTTTTTATCAGCATAAAAATAGCATGGGTTATTGGGGGGGCCCAAATCAACATTTGGGGGGGCCAAGATCAGCATTGGGGGGCCATGGCCCCCGCAAAAGGATACAAATCGACGCCCCTGCTAGAACACTTCCCTTTTGTCAGTATGCTGGAAGCGCATCAGCGCCGATTTTTGTGGTCTGGCGCTATAACATTTTTTTACTTTGGCGGCCCCTAACTTGAAAAATGTTCGGCCGATTTCCATTTTTCTTCCTTTAAACGACGCGTCGTTCATTTCTAAGCAGGTACACCGAAAATCGCGTATATCCACCGGTAAAATCGGCATGTATTTGCGAAAAACCGGAGGAGTGGGCGGATTTCACCCCCCCTCCAGTGCGCGTGTTAAAGGAAACTAACCACCCTTATAATGGGATTTTAACTGAGATAGCAGTTTTGAAGACCACGTCGAGAAATCACTTACCTCATACTCCGTTCGGTCCAAAACATCTTCCAGCCGAAGTTATAAGGCCTTTCATC
>JAOTOM010001696.1:0-77233 GCA_034440615.1 Ashinkailepas kermadecensis | reverse complement strand
ATAACTGGCGTTGGGTCCCGGAACCACGCGCCTGGGCGCGATAAGTCGCGCTGGGACCCAGAAAAATCGCACCGAAGCCTCAAAATCGTACTGGGGCCCCCACAAATGTGCGTCAGAAGCCCCAAATAAACACAGCGGGGAGCCTAAGAGCACCACGGGGACCGAAAATGTGACTGGCCCTTCAAAGCGCAGTCTCGTAAAAAGCGGCAGGGTCCGAAAACATGCGTTGTAGCCATAACTATATATACCGGGAACACTAAAAAAAAAAAAAACAAAAACACCGGAAGCTCTCAAGGTACACAAGGGCGATATGACCGCACAAGGGCCTGAAAAGAGGCTGGGGCCGCAAAAAGCAACATGATCCCAAAACGAACAAAAATACCGGGCACTAAGTAAACACATCGAGATCTTTGAAAGCGCCCCGACAACTAAAAAAATATTCGGTGCGCAAAAAAAGCAACAAAACCCTAAAACGAGCAGGGGGTTTCGAAAATGCGTTGGGCCTCTAACAAAAATGAATTGGAGACTTAGGACACATCCGTAGACGAAGAAATACGAAACGGGTCCAAAGAAGTACACTCAGGCAGGGCTTCGGTTCGGTAGCCAACCTGGAAGCATGTTTAATCAAAGATATGAGGTGCATCAAAGCTCAGCGGGTATCCGCATTTCTTCACCATAAAATATGTTAAGGGAACTAATGATCAAATTTAAGTCATCTAATTTTCGCAGCGAACGCCCATACGAAGCATTGTATGACGTCAGATATGGCGTAAGTTTATCATGTGGCAGCAATTAACAAAGCGTAGGAGGCCAAGCAGAATCCGTAGCATCGCACGAAGTGTGGCGAATGCGCCGAATGCGCAAGATGGGTGTGCATGTGCACTGACGTTGGCGTCGTGGCGACCGGGCACTATGAACTGGAATGCCTGAAATTGGAAAATTTTACATTTTAAAGTGATTTGTGCAGGTGTAATTTCAGCAGTGCGAGGTGACTTATCAAGGAATACCAAAAAGAATACATTTGAACAGGTTGTGGGAGCTAGGGTTGAAATCGACGAATCAGAAACGATAGTGGTAGATTAGGCCCCTCCGCAGGATAATTCAGTTGATCACTAATTATTTTATTTAAAAAGTTCCCTTTGACAAAATAGTGGTCGAAATCGGAAGACTTTATTCAGTAGTTGGACCCCCTCCAAATACGTTTGCCCCCTCCCCTTGACGCAAATATGGGTGCGTCACTGGTCTCAATAATTTTCAGAACTTACGCCCATGGAGCAAAGCCAACATTGCGGGGGTAAATTCCCCCCTCACAAGCATACAAAACAACACCGATGCCCCATATTAAATGGGAGGAATGATGTTTTAAAATGTATTTTATTCCTACAAAGTTGTCTTCTGTGATTACAGCCTGCATGATTAGAGCTTCCCAGCTTCAGTACGTTCTCAACGACATAATTTACAAAACGGTACAGCACAGCGATAACCATGGGCGTGACGGCGTGGAATTCGAAGGTTTTGCATTATTTATGCATTGTCATTGTTACATTGTTGCATTGCCATTGATGCATGGTTGTTCAATGCTTGTTCTTGCCGTGAATTTATTCGCGGAGTATTTATTATTTTAGCTTCTGTGACAAGTGCCTTGCAGCCAGCACCAAATGTGATGAAAAAAATTAACAAATCCCTAAGATAACGATCAGAAAACCAATTCAATCCACTTCTCGTTTCACCTTCGCGAAATTGTTGTCCTGGGACTGAGAAATGATCGTTTAAGTTTGTTTATGAGATCAAGCTGGTGGGAATGACTAACAGTAGTGATGAACCTAGCTATATTCAGTTAAACTTGGTGAACAAAGAAGTGGGTTGATCAATGGGAGATATCTTTAAGATATGCTCAGCACGAGCCCCACCAGCTCGCTACAATCTAGAGGCCAGCGGGAAGATTCTTCTCGTCGATAAAGCATAAAGATATTGGTTTGTTTTGGCACTGACGTATTTGTCTACATTTGCTTATTTATACCCTGGTATGGCTCGGTTCTCAGCGAAAAAAAAGATTCTTGCTATTGCGCTTTGCGTAAATTATATACCATGCCAAGAACAAACAAGACCTCAATATCAAATCATGTTCCCATTCGAGAACCATACTAAGAGCCTAAAAAAGCAAGAGGAGGCCCTAACACAGTGGAGGCCCCTTTTCGGGGAGCAGGAGGCCCCCTATCAACATTGCCCCCCCTGGAAGAATTCCGTGGCGACGCCACTGGTGACACCAACTGCATATCATGAAGCGGGGTGTTGTTTTATATAACTTTGAGGCTGCAAGTGCCCATTCAATGTTGTCTTTGCCACCCAATAATTTCAACTTTTAACATTGGACCCCATGGAGTATACCATCCCCCAATCCATTTGTGCCCGCCCATTGCCTTCATACATTTTGCCCCCCCGCCCTAATTATTTTCAGAAATAGATGCCCGTGGCATGAAGGCAAGATGCAAGGGGTATTACAATTCTAGTTGGCTAGTTAGTAGTATGGTTCTGGTGTATTTTTCCCAAGGGTTGAAATACAGCAGTGACAGGTTTAAAAGTCAAGAGTTGCAACCATCTCTCTAGAAATTTGAGAGCAACTTGGTGAAGGGATATTTCCTCCGAAAACATAATTGTTATGGCCATCAGATAACAAAATAACAAATTGTGAAAGAAACTGAGTGGAAAGTCATAGGCTAGAATGCAGTGATGTGTGTTTGATAACGTAAATGCTAAATGGCAAATATAATATAAAATACCCCATGCATCACTTTAAAATCTGTTCCACGATGTCACATACGGTGACAAATATTAAGCGTGACAGCATTCACAAGCGTCCGGTGCTGCAGCACGATGCACCTGCAGTGGTCTGGCTTCGCCGCTAGCTCCCTGTCGCCCACCCAGCTCGCATAGCCCATTTTGTAGCGAGAGTATCGGTCAGGAACCTAGGGTGAATCCAAAAGCTCGGTCTAGGTGGGGCCAACTTGGTCGGCAGAAGTGGGAGTACCGAAAAACGTTTGATTTTCAAAAACTGATGATAGGTTACGATGGAAGAGGTGGCTTAAAATGTAATTTTGCATCGTACAATGTGTAAAGATTTCCAGAAAATGTAATTTTTCGCGATTTCTTTGGACGAAATAAATAGTTTTTGACAGTGGGTTTTGGAGTCCGGAATCCCATTGGATCTGCCATCAGCAGACTTGCCCCCCCCCCACCAACTTCAAAATCATTCCTACGCCCCTGGTCACCAGGTAATGCACTGGTGCATATGTCTGTCATAGGAATATATTGGTCAAATCCACTTTGTACTATTTACCTGACGTTCCATTAAATACCTCACAAATACTTTCTGCTGCGAGGTTCCAAGAAATGCAATATCTCCTTGGCTCTGACAGAGTGAAGAGTTCTCTGCATACATAATGAACCCAATGTGGACATACTGAACAGGCAATCTTTCCTGCATGTGCTACATAGACAAGTCAATCGAGAATACCAGCAAAACTTGTCATGTGATCTTTTTCTTGCCCGCTGCTTACGTCTTGTTGCCCGATGCTGCTAGTCTCGAAAATATGAACAGAAAGCAGGGACTTCTTTTATAATGAATGTGTGTATTACGAAATACGCCATAATTTCGTCCCAGACACATTGATGGATGATGCCAGTTATAATCGCCGAATAAAGCAATGTATTTCTTTCAACAGAACATGAACGACGCCCGTTCTGGACGTCACCGAACTGCAAAGTTTATGAACGTGCTGGCAACACTTATGCCCAAATGGTTTATTTGTGGCTGGGAACTGCGTCTGGGGCATTCGAAATGAACACCATTATTCTTGCCACAAGCGCGATGTTTTGACGTCATTCATTGAACCTGGACGTTCTACCGGATGCTTGGACATCACATGTATACCTTCCACCAGATACATGGACGTCATGTTTATGCGTATGTAGACGTCTCTCCGCTGATCTGAACGCTATTACTGTTGTGATGCCGCATTTGGCACCCGGATGTTGTAAATTGTGTAAATGTTCTGTAACATGGGATGCGAAGTGTGGCAGAATTAATTGTCTGTGCAGCTATCTAGGTCGTTGGGTCTGAACGTCAGTGGTGATATATGCATTCAGTACAAGGTATCTGAACGTCTATTTTGATATATGCGCTCTATGCACGGTATCTGAACGACAATTGTGCCATATGCGCTCCATACATGGTATCTGAACAACGATGGTGGCATATGCGCTCTATACATGGTATCTAAATGGCGATTGTAGTATATGCGCTCTATACAGGGTATCTGAACGACGATGGTGGTATATGCGCTCCATACATGGTATCTAAATGGCGATTGTAGTATATACGCTCTATACAGGGTATCTGAAAGACAGTGGTGGCATCGGCACTCTATGCAGGTTATTGCAATGCTGCTGTTTTCTATGTAGGTTATCTGAACGTTGATGGTGATGGTGGACTTAATACCGTGCATCCGCACATCGCAATGCTGAGTGGAGAAACCTTGCGTTCGATGCCTGAATGTTGTAATTCGTGACATAATTCACGTGTATGCATATTGGACATATGCTTAACTTTGTGTGCGTTCGTTTCAGTGCCCATCGACTCAATTAAGGAGATTCGTACCGGAAAAAACACGCCGATCTTTCGCAACAAGGAGTTCAGCGGAGCCTACTGTGAAGAATGTGCCTTCTCGATCATTTACGGCGAAGAGTACGAGTCACTGGACTTGGTTGCCACCTCGCCGGACGAAGCCAACATTTGGGTCACCGGACTGAATGCCCTCATAGGTGAGTAGTCGAGAACTACCCGTCGAAGCAGCACTCTCATAGGTGAGTGGTCGAGAACTACCCGTCGAAGCAGCACTCTCATAGGTGAATGGTCGAGAACTACCCGTCGAAGCAGCACTCTCATAGGTCAGTGGTCGTGAACTACCCGACGAATCAGCACCCTTATACGTGAGTGATCGAGAGCTACCCGTCGAATCAGCACACTCAGAGGTGAACGGTCAGGATCTACCCTGTCAACTGGCAGGGGTGCCAAATGATTATACAACCAGTGCATTTACTCGTATTTCCATGCATATAACGTGCACATGCACATATACAAGCACTTCTGATCACCTGGACAGTGTACATGTGTACATATACACCTGGACAGTGACATGTGTACATATACCGTGCACATGCACATATACAAGCACTTCTGATCACCTGGACAGCGCTTGACTGATTGAGCAATGAACTGTATTGTGATGTAAGTGGCCATGATCAGTAGGATGTATAATACAAATCGTAACACAACCATTTTATGTAAGACACTAAAAATGTATGCATTTTCTTTGTTTCGATGCTCTGTAGCTCTCCAGCGTTCGTCGTCAGATCTGGGCTCACCAATGCCTGGAACCGGGCTTTCCCCATGTTTTTTTTTCGTCGGGGAGGGTGGGGGGTTGCAGTGCTAGTTTTGGCTTGTGTATTCATGGAAGACCAAGAAACTCGTTGAATTAATAACATAGGATTCTGTGCCGATCCCCAGCGGTGGCGAAACTCGCATAGGGTGGCGCCTGGTACAGGCCAGGTTTCTTTTACTGCAGGTGGAAAATTGTGGCTCTCACTTTCAGGGATCATGTACTTAGCAGAGGTGAATAAATACAGAGGTATATCGATCACGCAAAATCGGAGAGCAGATCTTGTCGCATGAACGAATGCTGGAACCAATGAAGCGCGTCACAGAAAAATGGAATGGATATATATAAATATATATATATATATATATATATATATATATATATATATATATATATATATATATATATATATGTGTGTGTGTGTGTGTGTGTGTGTGTGTGTGTGTGTGTGTGTGTATGTGTGTGTGTGTGTGTGTGTGTGTGTGTGTGTGTGTGTGTGTGTGTGTGTGTGTGTGTGTGTGTGTGTGTGTGTGTGTGTGTGTGTGTGTGTGTGTGTGTGTGTGTGTACTCCCACTGATTAGCGATGTATGCATATAATATATACCATTTGTATCTATCTGAACACTACAAAAGAACATACAAGAACAAATGATCATTTCACCAGATGTGACCCTATTCAATGATCCTATGGCCTGAACGCTGGCGACCTTAACCGTTCCCGAGGAATAATACCACCGCCTTAAAATATCGATCTGTGACGTAATAAAAGGAAGCATACCAGACCGTTCTTCGCCGAAATCGAAAATTGTCGGCAATTTATCTCATTTATTAACCTCACATAGTCAATATTTGATGTGTCAGGGTGATGGACAGCTCAACTAAGCTGCTGCGTGGCCCAATAACCATTTCAAGATTATTTCAGGTCAGTAAAGCAACGTGATCGCAGATGACCTTTTTGGCTTATGACACACTATGCACATTATATAAATAACCATATAATATGATATGAGCACTATGACATATAATACATAGGACTATCGGTCTAAGTCGAATGATACAGGTGAATTGGTCGTCTATTTTCTTCCCAAATACTAAAATGCAGTGTTTTTGGACACTATGTCGAAAGTTTCCAAAGGGAGTTAATATTTCGACCAGGGCTGAAAGCATGGTTTTCTTCTAGATGTTCGCAATCCAGAACATTATCCTCTCCGTGAAAGTATGCCGTACTTTTTGCCAGAAGATTAATGGAGTTTCTTGAAGATTATCGTCATTTTATTCCTGTCTGATAACATGACCAAAGGGACTGGATAGTACAATAAGGAGTTATTCATATCAGAAGAACCAAAAACAATTATCTTGTCCAATCTGGAATAGCTGAAAGTGTTTTGGGTCTGCCGGCATAGTAACGTCAAAACAATAATAGGGTGGGCAAGTCACCTTTATGTGGATTCTTTTCATATGACGCTCACATGGTTATTGATGTTTGGGGTTCTCGAAAACTGGGCGCAATTGCTCACCTGTCTCTCAACTTCCAGCATCCATGTTCGGTGGTAACACGTGTTGCCGTTTATCTCAGCTGAAAGATGAATTAAGCTACCCCGTCCAGCAGTAGAGCTCTGCGGCACAGTATAGCTACACTACAGAACTAGCCGCCACTACAGAACTGGGCGCAATTGCTCACCTGTCTCTCAACTTCCAGCATCCATGTTCGGTGGTAACACGTGTTGCCGTTTATCTCAGCTGAAAGATGAATTAAGCTACCCCGTCCAGCAGTAGAGCTCTGCGGCACAGTATAGCTACACTACAGAACTATCCGCCCACCGGCAATGGACTGCCCCGCCTACCAGGGAAGTTATGCGGTACAGTATAGTTGCAGTACAGAACTAACTAGCCGCCCACGGGCAATGGACTGCCCCGCCTACCAGGGAAGTTATGCGGCACAGTATAGCCACAGTACAGAACTAACTATCCTCCCACCCGCGTTAGGCTGCCCCACCCAGCAGTGGAGCTCTGCGATACAGGATAGCTATAGCACAAAACTAACAGCCGCCCGCCAGCGTTGGGCTGCCCCGCCCACCAGGGAAGTTATGCGGCACAGTACAGATACAGTAGCTGCAGTAGCTACAGTAGCTGCAGTACAGATCTATGGGTGTTTTCAGAGCGACCCGGACGACAAAGATTCTATGCTGTGTGCGTCACAGATGACATCATGCCAGAACTATTATGCGCGTCTTGGTGTTCGTAGCGACCCGGACGACGTAGAATCTTTGTGACGTCACATAGAATCGAGGCCAGACGCATGGAATCTTTTTCCCGAACTTGGTCGAAATTATATAGATATGGCGCAGTAGGTCGGAATGTGAACTTCGCCAGATTGCGTGAGAAACAAACATATTTATCGATGACATATCTGGGTACATGCCTATCCTCGATGCTTTAATTGTAGTATGCGACCTGTGCATCAAAAGAAGTCTGACATACCAAAGAAGGGCGTGATGAACACTGTAGAAAGATACTACCCATATATTGCACTATGCGTAAGTCAACATTCCAGCATGAAGATCTAAAGTAGAATGCCCACCAACCACCGCACCAGTGCAGTGGCCGCCTCCCCCGCAAGGACGAGCTCTCGTCGAATGGTTGGCGTTCATTTGGGTTTAAGGGCACATCGACTGTGTTGGCCACACAACGCATATGATCTCGCGGAATGTGGCATACTCTTGTCTGCCTGGGCAGGCTGCAGAGTATAGTAGACTCGTTATATAATGCAGTATCTGAAAGTGGGTTTGGGCGTTAGAGTCCACCGAATTAGCAGTTGAATTGGGGATTAGAGAATGGGAATGGTTCACACAATGTACATGAGTGTCGCAGTAACTTCTTGTCCCTGCAATTATTAGCTACTTTTGCAATTCTGTAATTGTGTGATTTGTCTTCTCTGCGCAGTTATTGTCGACGATCTATCGCGATTGTAAGCAAAAAGATTGACCCGCTGCGAACACACCGAAAACACATTTTACCTGACGTCACAGAATAGAATATTCTGCGTCCGCTTCGAAAGCACCCCTAATGAGCCGCCCGCCCGCATTGGGCTGCCCCGCCCAGCAAGGAAGCTATGCGGCACAGCATGGGTACAGTACTTGAGCCGAAGAGCTAAGCCAGACAAAAATCAGACGTGAGGTCAACATTTATTACCCGCGCTGTGGCAGTTAAAAGTAAGATTAAGTTATTGTCCTCCGATGGCACTGATGTCAAAACAGATTTGAATACATCAGGGAAATTATTTCGATGACGTTACTCCACATACGACGAATAAGTAAGACGACTGTGACCATTGGTATTTCATAGGTGGTTCCACTATGGAGCAGAAAGAAAACTGTGGTTGGGGGAGTGGGAGGGACTGCACTATAACTCCTCCGTTATCCTAGAGGGACCATTTCGTGTGATTCGTGAAGCTCATTTTGAAAGGATTCCCTTGATCAGCTATCTATATACATTCTTCTCCGTTGTTTCGCGGTGGGATTTTTATTTCGCTGACGGAAGGCAAGGAGGGGTTCCTTGCACTATTGGGACCTCCTTCCGTTGTCAGGGGCCGCTGTTCTGCTGCTCGGTGTCGTGGTCCGCTGTCAGGCCCCCTGACGGACCAGAACCGCCTGATATCTAGCGTCCCTTCAGTACTCGGACGCTGTTTAGTGTCATTTTAGTCCCTTCTTATACACCTTTCGGTATTAGAGGTTCCTTTCTGCCGTCGAGCCACTCTTAGGATCGTATTGGGCTGTCGAAACCCGCTTAACTCTCCGGGGTCCCTTCAGCTTTCTGGTCCCTCTTACGCTGCCGTGGTCCCCTTTGGCTGCCGGCCCCTTACTCTGTCATAAAGTCATAAAGTTCCTACCTTTGTGCCCTGCCTACTCTCCTAGCTAGTATATGGATATTGTACTCACAAAAACTTGAGCCAAGACCTGTATATTTCCCCTTGCTTTGCCTTCACAGAGCCCATGAATGGAAGGATAGCAACATGCTTGCAGTCATCCACTGCCACAGAGCGCGTGATAGCACGTCTTACTGTCGGATGCTGGTTTTTGTTTCCTTTTATGTCTTAGCTGGGAGTGCTGCAACGTTTATTTTGCACTGCAGTGTTAAGCAACAGTAATGTGTGCAATTTGGTTGAAAGACCAGAACACACTTGACTATCTGGCGATGGCAGTGTTCAGAAATATCGCAAGCTATCCTCTTGGCAGTCGAACATTTCACGCAAACTAGCGCTCCAATGTCCATGCCATAGCACTTCACGATACCCAATTTATCGCTCAGTTGAGTCCGAAAAGAGATCCACTTTCAATTTCCGCATGGCATAGATGATAAGTGTACAATTTCATCATGTTAAACAGCCAGGCCTGCTTTATATCTCATTGGCGCAGCCAGCCAGATGGACACATTTTTCACGGTGATGCAAGTTCGAGTCCAAAACCCAGCATAGAAGTGCTCCTCACCATCACTGATAAAATAGACGATCTCATTTATATTGGGTGCTGTCGGCTGAGAAAATGCCAACCGCTCATGCTTCTAGCCACTAAGCAGCTTCCCGCTCCAGCCAATTTATGCTCGCAGACATATTTCGTCTACAGCTTAGCATTTGGGCTTCTTAAGATTTCAGCTGGCCGGACGCCGACTGGGTCTTCTGAATTTGCAAGTACCATTCATTTGAAAATTCAGGATGTGTTTTCCGGCGATGCCTCTACTACCTAGAATAGAACTGGACGAAATGCAGGCTTCATGATTTACTCTAGTTAAGAGCCATGTCGAGTCACTCCTTTTTACTTATTCACTAAAAATAAATACCTCAGCTAATTGTCTGCACCTCTTCCTTCGGAAAAACTAAGAAAAATAGGAGGAAGCAGTTGCCAATGCTGATCTCCACTACCAACATGTAGGGCAGCAAACCACACCACCGTGTTGCACCCGTCGATACTTAAGATTACCTGAATATTGCGTAATACTATACTAATATTACTTTTTCATTATTAGGACTTTTCTCATTCTACAGGGATGGTGATGAGTGTTACCGTGAATGCCAATGTCCTGACCACCAGAATCATCATATTACAAAATATGTTCATATTACCACGTTGAATGCAACACGCAGACTACACACTGCATACCGTAGGAACACAGTGTAGCGGTTCCCAGCACAGTATGAAGTCCTTGCACAGTAGTGCAGAACCTGCGCGATGATTTTGAGCTCTCATCTTAGAGCTCATATGTACGCCACTGAGACTACGGGCAATGTCATGATTACTCCTACTTTGTGAACGTTCCTATGGCGGCTCCCGTTGGCATGTACATCACACCATGCACTGCAATGCTGCGCGCTGCTACATTGCTACAATAATATTCAATTCCAGAAGGTCAGAGCGTGGCATCCACGCAATGCTGTTCAACCTGAACACACATATAGAGCGTATTTCGATCCACAAGTGAAGCACAAAGGAGCTGTTGGAATGTAAATAAGTGTGCGGTCATTTGTCCAGAGTGTTTACGATCGACGCCGCCAGAGGTGGTTGCCCGCGCGTCCTGCGGCCCGCCCGCCCCCGCGTCCGCGACAGCAGACGTGCGCCCACTGCCGGCAGGCAGACGGGCCGGGCTCCAGGCGCTTCCGAACCGAGTTGTCGAATGATTGTTGACGAATGGCGGCTCATATGAATGGCGACGGGTGTTATTGGCACTTCAGCTTGTAAATCACAGATCACACCACGCGGCTGCGGACATAAATAGGTCCGGCTTAAATCACATGGCAATTAAAAGTATTTATCATCAGCACATATACTAAAATTTATTTATACTTAACTATAAATAAATTTACTGGTTCATCCAGCTGGGAACATAATTTTCTTTCGGGCGCCAGGGAAAAAGATAATACTAGTAAAAATGAGTGGACAAAACAATGCCTGCTTACTTTTTGATGTATTTGTAGTTGTGCGCTTTGATTAAATAATGTTATTACAATGAAATGGACAAAAGCATACCCGATTCCGTTTTGATGTACAGTTGTAGGCTTTCAGTGCCGAGCACTCGCCAATGCACTCTACATTCAGACAGACACCGCCCAGTGTAAGTAATAACACGAGTGAGGACTGATGTGACCTACCCTGACTTGCTTACCATGACCTACTTCTCATCCCTGGAATTTAGCGTAATTAGGTCACACAGGTATGGAAGGACACTCCTGCCTACCTATTAATGGGTAGGGGAAATTAAATAATGTGACAAGGCGGATACTACTCAGTCTCCAGGTGGTATGTACCTACCATATCGTGTGCTGGTATCGGCTGATGAAGAACACGACAGCGATCTAACTTGAGCTAAACCCCTCCCACCTCTAAACACCGAGCGACAGTCAAGAGTCCCGGATCAACGTGCACATTTCCGGGCTGCGTGGCTGTCAACAGCTTGCGGATACGACGACGACGTTTTGAAGTCACGCGTGCTAATAACAAGCTTAAGTGCTGACACGTATTGCTTATCACCCGTGTGGGAGCAGTTCAGTGGGTGGCAGTGGAGAGTGGTGTTTGCTGTTGTGCCAATAGCAGGCATGCCGCTGCATTTCTACGCAACTGCATAGCAGACGATAACTGTTGACAACGAAAGGAGCCTGCAGTAGTTCCCTGGCCGTTGGAACGCCGCACGGTGGGTCAGCCTGGCTCAGGTAATCAGTGGTGCTGCGCTCATCGCAATGCACCAGCCGGTCTATCACGAGAGCACCAGCCGGTCCATCACGAGAGCACCAGCCGGTCCCTTCACGAGATCCATTACTGAGCAGCTTCCGTGGCAGACAGGGCTTGTTGCTCGGCTCTCTTCCCCAACCTTATGGTTTTCGCGCGCATTCTGCGGACGCCAACATCTAGAGGCTTCTCCGGTGGCGAAGGTAGGTGTCCATCAATCTTCAAGCGGCGCTCTGAGGACGCCCAGTCCCAGAGGTATCCGCCGAGGATGGCAGCGGATTCAGTGGACGCGGAGGCTCCTTCTGTCGCATCCACTGCGTCCTTCCCCTCTGCTATATCTGCAACGTATGTCCCTTGAATTCCGTAAATTACATGGATTTCCACTTACCTCACCTATCCTCCTTTCATGTGCACATCTTCCTTCAGTCTGAAGTATCACACCGTTGACACTCGTGTTACCACGACCAATCAATTTCCCCTCCGCTCCCACCGTTGCTATTTCTGTTACCTCTATCTTTGCTTCATAACGTCACTTAATCATACGATCTCTCTGCCTAGCCATCCTCATTTATACATCCACATCCATCAATATTCACACTTCCACCCTCATCTGCATGCCTCATCTCATCCTTTGCATATCCACGAATATTTTTTTCATCTCCCTCCACTCACCCCTCATTTGCAACTCATCTGCTCATGATTAACTATTCGTGGCCACCGAGTATCAACGATCAGATAAGTCCAGGGGTGCAACCAGGATCTTCTAAAGGGAGGGGTGGGGCCCGACGAAGAAAATGTTTTTTTTTCTGGAGACGCGCACCGAAAATTTCTGGTTGGGCGTGGCGCAAATCCAAAAATTATAATTTGATCCAGTGCAAATTGTTTCCTAAGGGGGAGGGGGCGGGCTCCCAGTTCCCTCTTGGCTGCGCCTCTGGATAGCGCGCATATTGGATATGTCATGACGAAGACCGCGTTATCGCTGGGAGACGGTGTAGCGATATACAGTGACGATGTAGCATGATGGCACGTTATCGCTGGGAGACGGTGTAGCGATATACAGGGACGATGTAGCATGATGGCACGTTATCGCTGGGAGACGGTGTAGCGATATAGGACGGTGTAGCATATGATTATCGCGGGAGACGGTGTAGCGAATACAGGGACGATGTAGCATGATCCGTTATCGCTGGGACGGTGTAGCGATATACAGGGACGATGTAGCATGATGGCACGTTATCGCTGGGAGACGGTTATGTGTCACGTTATCTGGGAGACGGTGTTAGCGATACTATATCGCTGGGAGACGGTACGATATAGACGATGTAGCACGATGGCATTGGACGTTATCGCTGGGAGACGGTGTAGCGATATACGTATGCTGGCTTATCGCTGGGAGACGATATACAGGGACGATGTAGCATGATGGCACGTTATCGCTGGGAGACGGTGTAGGGACGATGTAGCATGATGGCACGTTATCGCTGGGAGACGGTGTAGCGATATACAGGGACGATGTAGCATGATGGCACGTTATCGCTGGGAGACGGTGTAGCGATATACAGGGACGATGTAGCATGATGGCACGTTATCGCTGGGAGACGGTGTAGCGATATACAGGGACGATGTAGCATGATGGCACGTTATCGCTGGGAGAACGGTGTAGCATGATGGCACGTTATCGCTGGGAGACGGTGTAGCGATATACAGGGACGATGTAGCATGATGGCACGTTATCGCTGGGAGACGGTGTAGCGATATACAGGGACGATGTAGCATGATGGCACGCAGGAAGATGGTTAGGGGGGGGCGGTGTATCCCTGCATCAACCGAAAGGTCGGTGCCGTATCAGAGCTGTCGCTGCTGGTGTTGTTATTATGCTGTCGCTGCTGGTGTTGTTATTATGCTGTCGCTGCTGGTGTTGTTATTCGACCTACCAGCCGAGTTCATCAGCTGACTTTAATGGGTTTTTTTCACGGTCCACTCGTCTGCTTCCACCGCCGCTTTACCGCTCTATCATCTCTGCCACCTCAGCTACCGCAGCCACCATTGCACATCAGCTGCCTCTGCTACATCTGCCGCTTCGGCCACCGCGGCCATCTCTGCTACCACTGCCACCACGCCCACTACTGCCACGTCGGCCACCTCAGCTGCCTGTGCCACATCTGCCACCACGGCCGCCTCAGTTATCATGGCCACCACTGTCACCTCAGCCTCCTCTGTCACCTCGCAACTTTGGCGACCACGGCCACCACTGCCACCTCAGTCACCTCAGCTGCCACGGCCGCCTCTGCCACCTCAGATGCCTCTGCCACCTCTGTCACGTCGGTCACCGGCCACCTCAGCGACCTCTGCCACCTCTGCTAGCTCTGGCAATCGGCTTGTCTGCGTCGGGCAACGGCGACGTGCTGAGCGCTGATGAAGTTCCCTGGAGACGGATGCCTGTTGGACCAGTGGGCTAAGTGCACGACCAGGGAGGGGGGGGGGGGGGGGGGACGGGCGGGCATCGTCAGGGGGCGCCCATTGTCAGCGCATGCCATGCGGACGTTGTCAGAGTGAAGTGTCCACATCACAGGCACCGCCGCTATGCCATGTGTATGGCATGTCGGATTTGGCTTCCCCTGGAACCCGAACCTCATCTCATCCACCATTCATCAAGCGAATTCAAACAAAGAATGTGAAATTTTAAAAAATGTCAGGCGATAGAGCTGGTTCGTTTTCGGATCATCGCCTATTTTGCTGTTTTTTTTGTTCCAATTATCATCTTGTTTCTAGAGGTACCATTTTCTGGGAGGTATGTTTTGGACACTGACGAAAGCCACGGACTGACTTCAATGGTAACGTAGACCGTTGTTTTTATGCCAACAGCTTGCGTGCGCCTGCAAACAATACCCGGGCGATCATGTGAAATTTCCATATGGGAATAAATCGGAGGCTATGCCTCCCAAGATGATGTAGGTGAACGGAGGTAGCTGACGTCACAGCCACTTATATTGTTATCGCATCCGCGATGTCTGCTATAATACGTTCGTTGCCTGATGTGTACCATCATTTTACACTGAAAAGCATATTTAGCCATTCAAAATAGTGACTCAGCCATTGAAACACCATCTTCTGGTCTATCCGTTTCCAGCGGAATCGATGATGGCTGTCCAGCGAAGGCTGGTATCTTTTCGAGGCACACGCGGTGCACGCAATCTTTCTCATTCATGCATCTCATCTCTTTCTCATTATTTGATGAATCACCCATTACTAGGCACTTCAAAGTGTGTGGCTGTCATGCGGAATCATGGTTCATGCTGAGGAAAGCCTGTTGCATGGATCCTGAACCTATTACACGACTGGAAATTTTAACCGAGAGCTAAACATCCCGCCAATGGTTCCACACGGTGTGAAAACAGACCAGGTAAGCTCATCTGTTAGATAAAAATTGACAAGCGGTTCTTGCGATTTAAGATCAACGGCCAGACTAAGCAATATTACGTACCAGTACGTAATATGCTTAGGTACGTTTTACTGCCTTGTTGGCCGAATCCTAGTATGAATTGTAATGCAGCACAGTGCGGTGTTTTTCTCTTTTTTATAGTGCGACTAGAGGAAAGCTTCCTGATTCATACCTTTCTGCATTTTCCACTTTTCATTATCATAATTGAATAGCCAAATGCTCTTATTGGCTGTGGATATGGTGACACATTCGCTTTACGTTTCGCTACATGGAGGCGGTGGTCTACACCACACGACAGTGATGAATTATTCGTGAAATAGGGTGTAATATACCACTTACTGAACACTGAAGAGACATCCTGCCCAAAGAAGTGTCGACATCGTGCTTGTTGATGTGTGTTTATGAAGTCTCCATGTCTCGCTTCTAACGGTGTCTTCTCTGTAAGTATCATGCTTATGCTCACCATTACAGATTGCGATACATAAACATCTCGTACCTGACGCTATTTCAAGTAAAGAGATTACCTATGGTGTGGTCCGCCGTTCAATACAATTAGCTAATGGTATGGCATTCTTATCGGTGTCATTAACATAAGTATCCTCATATTAGGTGCCTCTGAAGATAAACGACAAAGATGCACATATAAGCACGCTATGGGCTCAAAATGAAGTCTGAAGAACTTAAACGATATGCTTAACGACATCATTTCCATGGTGAAGACATATTACTGAACTCGGTTCGACATGTCACACTTGACAGAAAACCAATACCAATATGCTAACGCTGCCACATGAGCACCACTCGGTATGTGGAGCTCCGTGTACCTGTCGCTGTCGATGATGAGGATGCGAGAGGACAGGAATCGGTGATGGAAGTATCGGCAGCGCTGTTGATCAGACAGACTGTGGTTGGGTCAGATTAGGCTGCGCGATTGATAATGGCATGGGATGAGGACCTATGTCTCAGCAAGGGTATACCTGACTTATGTCCCCGAACAATTCAGCGGTTAGCGCCAACGCCAACACAAACAGTATGGGTCAGGCTAAAAGTAAGGAGTAAAGATAAAGGACGCGGAGTGAAGTCAAGAGGGAAGCCAAGTGACCGCAGATAAATTGCGAATACAAAACTCAGCTGCCTTGAAAAGGCACACAAACGGCTTCCAAACTTCATGGCGGCTGCTATTGTGACACAATTTGCAAATAACACCTTAAACATAATGATGCCGATAAATTCCTGAGCTGCATTGCTCGCTGTTACTCTCACTGGATGTTCCATATCGTGGCTATTTTGTCATCAATTTATCATGTACATTTCCATCGTGTTTTCAGCCGCCAGTGCAGTGCACCATTAGAGGCGCTGGACGCTCGAGGGGAAGAGGTGGGCTATCGCTCTGCCACGTTTCAGGCACAAGATCCGGCACTCTGCCACGACAGGAACCTTGTTGACCGAGCACAATTGCGCTCTCTTAGCGGTCCGTGAAGACACAGGCTTCATTGGGTCAATCTAATTCAGGCAAAGTGGGCCGAAATTCTTGCAATTCAGGCAATCGTCTCGAAATCGGACTCCTGTGCCGAATTCGGCGAACGCATCTCAAGCTTAAATATACTATGCCGAACTGTCTGGAGTCAACATGGGTGCCATATGTGTCCAGTGATCCCGCTCACTTCACGCCTCATATTGCCGCTCAGAGTGCGCTCTCTTTCGGACTGACCCTGACCAAGCAGTAGCTCGGCCTCAGGGCGCGAATGTCACGTGACATGACGTCATAGCCTCGCAGTCGCCCAGCTGGCCTCCCCCAGCCGATATATGGCCTGGCCGGCCTCCCCTAAGCCACTATGTGGCTTTGCTGGCCTCCCCTCAGCCGAACTCGCCTGGCTGCCTCCCCTCAGTCGAAGTCGCATTGCAGGCCTCCCAGCCGAAGTCGGCTGGCTGGCCTCCCCTCAGCCGCTATATGGCCTGGCTGGTCTCCCCTCAGCCGAAGTCGGCTCGACGGCCACGGACTAAGCTTCTTCATAAATGCCTTTGTTTTAGCAAATTAATGCGCCCACTTCAAAGAAAATAGCATGGTGAAAACTCATAAACATTGAAATTAAAAGACTATACGGATTCTGAGTGAAGGACTAGGACTAGAAGCGCTTCAGCATTACGCTTATTAATGTTTCAGTAGCGTGACTGTCTGACTAGGCCAGGCCCGTGACTGACTAGGCCCGTGACTGTCTGTCTGACTGTCTGACGAGGCCAGGCCCGTGACTGACTAGGCCCGTGACTGTCTGTCTGACTGTCTGACTAGGCCAGGCCCGTGACTGACTAGGCCCGTGACTGTCTGTCTGACTGTCTGACTAGGGCCAGCCCCGTGACTGACTAGGCCCGTGACTGTCTGTCTGACTGTCTGACTAGGCCAGGCCGGGTGCTCAGATTAACTTATGCCACATATACACTGAAGTACACTGGATTGGGCTTCGTTCTCGCTCGTAGCTAATGTGCTTGCCACTTCGATTTTTCAACTAATTTATCTCAGATTATGACCAGTGCTTTTGACAGTAAAAATTGTTTCTGCATATTTTGGCATGCACATTGTCGTCATAATCAGAACAATTATGCTAAACGATTACACAAATAATAATACTATTTGTGTGTTCTCGAACGTTTCATGTCAACTATTTTCCTTTTCGTCCGTCACGAATATTACTCAAAATCTTAAGTCTTAAGAGAAGCAGCCCCCGATTAACCACAAGATGAACTCATGGATAGCTGATCAACTTGCGCTATAAGGTCAGAGCCTCAGGATATTGAGCGCAAATGTTCAGCAAAGATGTTACAAAATGTTAGCGTATTAACGCTGTGTTGATCGGTTGCTTTATCTAAGAACATAAACGGTATGATTTCACCTTTCACTTCACTTAGTCTACATCTACAGCGATCCACACCTTTCGTTCACAGATTAGTCGCTTTTCTATCTGTTTCACGTGGGGCAATGAATCTTGTTTAGTATCCGCTCTACCGTTCACCATTCCCATTTCCGATGTTCTGGGTTTTCTTTCCAACACCTCGCAAACATGTTGAATATGGCGTCGATATTACCAAAAGTTTCTGTGAGAGACATGTGTTCTCATGCTGAGCAGGAGCACATAACTATGGCTAATTATAACTAATTGCATAACCCCATATCCCCTTAGGTGCATGGTTCATCTAACCCCTTTCAACTGCTAGCATCTTATAACCGGCAAGCAATTGGAACCAGTTGAAGGCAGTGGACATTGCCCTCTCCTTGAATGGCTATTAATAGTTTTTACCAAGTTTGAAGTTGTAGCAACGGCCAGATAATCATCGACAGACAAACTCACTGCTTAGGAGAGGTCATCAGGTGCATGCGTGTCCAGTCAACATGACATATCAAAGGAGCCGAGCAATCACTTCAATAGCTGTGCCAAACTTTCAATAGCTTCAATAGCTTTCAATAGGCTTTGAGTGATGCATTGAAATCATCCAAGTGGTATAAACAACCGACTGCAACCCTATTAACTTCAAAGTCTTCATTCTGAGCCTTCATTAGCATCTATGCTATTTGCACTATGAACGAAAGCTTTAAAAAAAAGTTCTACCTCTGGACGTGTAAGGGTCCCTTTCGTGCAAGGATCCTAATACCCTGTACGGGGCGTGCCCCTATGACAGTCAAGCTGAAGAATTGCACGCACGCACACACGTACACACGGATACAGGCACGCACGCGCATGTGCACAAATGTGCACACGCCCCCCCCCACCCAACACACCTACTCACCTAGACACACACACACCTACACACACAGACCTACACACACACACACACACACATACACACCCACATTAGAAGCATCGATTGTCATCTCGGATGATTTCCCAAGAGGTCCAATATATCCGCTCGGTGAGCCCCCACATGCCTCCGATTATTTGTGTCAGCTTGGGTAATGAGGGGAATATTGATCCCATGGCACGCCTCCTTGGGTAATGAGGGGAATATTGATCCCATGACACGCCTCCTCCCCACGCGTATGATATTCATGGAGGGAGGGAGCGGGCGCAGGCAACACTAAGCTTTCTGACGACAGTTGAAGCGAAATTTGAGGAATTGGGAGCGTAATTCATGCCTATCATAGAGTAATGCCATTGCATCGCGAGGAATATCACGCACTGAGGCAGTGAGCTGTTGGTTGGACACGAACAAATTAATTAGCCTTCTTCTAACATGCCTATTAGTATCAAAAGCATAGTATGATGTAAGCAAACAACGCTGCATTTCGGAGAAAGGCAAGCTACAGTGTTCTAAGCCGTACGTTAGTGATGCACGAAGAGAACGTTGCAACGGGATACACCATTGCGAACGCAGCATCGGCCCTCTCCTAAAGAGCGAGACTCTCCAGACTAGAATCATGACTGACAGAATCGTGTCGGGGCAGCCACTGAGTGGCCACTCGGCATGTGCACTGCACTGGGCGCGCCGGACGGCCGGGAAACTGAACTGTTGTCGTCTCCAACTGACATTGTGGGTACACCGGAGCGCCCCACGTGTCGCCTGGCTGCGTGGGTGGGTACCAAACACCAACCTCCCAGCATGCACCCGTTCGCCCAGCACTCGAACGGTAACGTGTTGGCCCAGCGCGCTCGGGCTCCCGAACGCAGGTCGTCTCTCAGTCGCCGCCGCGTGGTTGGGTGACGAGCCTGCGTCCAGTGTCCAGCCGTCCGGCCTGAGAGGGCACCGATCCACGCATCGTGCCGGGTCTTGTACCTGTTGTGGATCTGGCCCGCCGTCACCCGAACCGCTTCATCACGGCCGCTCGCCTCGACCGAGACTGGTCAGGGAGGGCATCTGACGGTGTGCGGCGCTCTCGCCGGAGACTGGGTTCGAGAGGGCATCTGACGGCGTGCGGCGCTCTCGCCGGAAACTAGGTCCGGGAGGGCATCTGACGGCGTGCAGCACTCTCGACGGAGACTGGGCCTGAGAGGGCATCTTACGGCGTGCGGCGCTCTCGACGGAGACTGGGTCCGGGAGGGCATCTGACGGCGTGCGGCCCTCTCGCCGGAGACTGGGTCTGGGAGCCCCCTGAAGAGTCCGGCTCCGTCCTTCCACCACACGGCACGCCTGTGGCGAGCATGTTCAGCTGAGTACCATCTCGCCTGGTCCCGTCAGGCGCTCTGAGCTCTGCAGAATGGAACTGCTGACCGCTAGCAGAGAGCAGCTCCTCCACTGCGGCACAGGGTGCATCTTCTCTGCGACAAATGATACAGGGAAATTCAACTCATGCTCAATCATGCTCACCGTCAAGTACAGGGGACCGCCAGCGACACAGGCCACAGAGAAATTCAACCACTATGCTCACCGTCAAGTACAGGGGCCATCAGCGACACAGGGTACATATAAATTCCATCACTATGCTGACCGTCACGATGCGCCACAGTTCCACCTCTGACCGTCCGCCGCACACGGGCCGCAGGCAATGCCGTAGCGCTCGTGCACTGAACACGGCATTGGCCCGATCCATTCGGTTTGTAATATCTTCCCCGGACCTGTTGGCAGAGGGATGGGCTGGAGCAGAAGCCAGCGCCGGCATGTCGTGCTGAGCAGCACACAGGTTATTCTGTCATCTCTGTGGACATCGGCACCCACTCCCGACCACCAGCATCGCTCCTGCAGGCGCTGCCTGGCTCGTGTCAGCCCTTGGCGCCCAGTGGCGCTCCTGGGCCGACCGTCGTCTCCGCCTCGGTCTGGCGGAGCATCTGCACTCCGACGTCGGAGGCTGGCGCAGGCCGTGCGAAGGACTGGTGGAGTTTGGTCGGGGAGTCGGGTCGTCAGAGTTCGGCGTTGGCCCGTGCCTGTCCCACACCACAACGTACGGCTGGAGACGACGACCGATACCGGCGGAACCAGCAAATGAAGCATATTCGGAGCGTTTTGGGGGAGCATGTTCGAGGAGGTGATTTAACGGTATCAACGTAAACTTGAAATGGCAAAATTAAGCAAAATAGCATTGAAATAACTCATATCAACATGCAACAGGGATCGAACGTTGCGTATGTGGCATTTTGATTTATTCAGCATACTCACTGCTACATTGTAGAAAGCGTCAAATCAGGATCTTTAATTTGATTGGGAAGTTGGATCACTAGTCAGATGTGCCGTTGCTTGCTTAGAGACCTGGTTGCCAGAAGAGTGCTTTCAGAAATAAATCAATTTCCTCAGGGAACAGCCGGACATGCTCTCAACATGTGCCACTTGCATTGAACAGCTATGCTACATGTGCTCGTTACGAGCGATAACGAAGCTCAAACGAGTGCATGGAGGTTCACCTGAACGGTCCGATCGGCCCGGCTCGATCGTCACGCTTTTGAAACTATAATAACTTTCACTTATTTTAATGTATTTTTTGTTGTAATAAAGTTTTCTTGTTACAGCGTTTTGTATTCCAATTGCTCCCATTCAGAGTCAGATATATCAGTTTTATTTTTATTTTTGCTATTTTTTTATACCAGTGGTCTTCATGGAGCATGCTCAATCTTTATAGAAATAAGAAGGTTTGCGCCTACTTTTCTGCTGTCGACTAACATCCAACAGCGTTCCACGGTGCCAGACGGCATTTTATGTTTCTATTCCAGAGCCATATATGCCCTATTGCGATATGTCCCAACTTCGTCGAAGTATTTTCCCTAAAGTATTCTCAATTTGTGTTCAAAGAAAGGGGTTTGCAATGACCTTTCCGAGCATTGACAGTTCGGGACAGATTTGGCAGCCGGCGGACCCCGTCCGCCCCTGTAGCTCGGTGGCAGGCACCGCGGCTGATTCGTGTTCCGGTTGGTGAATGCTTCACATCCGAAATCACTTTAACTTTGCCTACATGATTGACGACCCGTGACTTCATAGACACTGAAGGCAATGCGTCTATGACTGATATGCACGGAAGTTGGGCTGCACTGCGCTTTTAACACTTGCCCTCGGTTCGTTCAGCGCCCTCATATGCGCCTTATACTGGTGTATAGCTTGTGGGCAGACACACCAGTGTTATTGCCATATAAATGCCTATTATAAGCAGAGCAACGTTCAAGGTGAGGGATTAAGGCATGCAGCTAAACGCAGAGCGGTATTTATAAATCTTTATCAGTATCTCTCAACACATATTGTCGTGCTGCAAAAGCCGCACTTACATGAGCACAATATAAAACATCGGTAGGCTCAATCGAACACATTTTTCTGTTGGCACGAATTGAGCACCAATGATGGCGGCGTGGAAGTGTTGCTGTCTAAAGCTTTTCATACAAGTTGTATTGTTACATAAATACAGAGGTTTTCGGTGGTAATCGTCAGTTATAATTTCGTCTCCGTCCTTGCCAATACAAATGCTGTTTCGGCGCAGGGATCTGACCCGGTTACGGATTGCTAGCTACAGAGTGCACGCGTGCCGGCGTCCGTGTAAGTTTCTGGTGTGCGGCGAAATCCGCTGAAACATGTGGGGTTCCATGCTTAGTATGTGATTAACGATGGATGTGGTGCGATGTGCGTATAAATGCTATCGTATGGTGTAATATAATTCAATTGTTTTCTTTTATGTCAAACTATCTTCAAGTGCAGAGACCCATGCAACATATCAAGTGCATCCTCGAACCGGGGAAAATCATTGTCAGGCACTGCTGACCTTCGTCTTCTTTTTCACGTAGGTACAGACATAGCTATCTCGCTTCGAGCTTACCACCACACATCGATTCTTGAGCCCACTCTGATTCTTCTGCCTTTTGTCAAGGATTCCTTCACATTCCAATTGATTGAGTCGTACCTTAGCTTCCTCCAGCACCGACGAGAGCAGCCGCCTCAGAGGTTGTTTCGCTGGAGGGGCCCTGGAAACGACGGTCGCTCGGTGCTGGAACCCCAGAATCGGCTGCTGGACAGTCGGGTCGACGTGTTGGTTGGAGATGGAGTCGCAGGAGTGGATTCCAAGGTTTCAGACTGTGACATATGGGAGACCTAGCTGTACATATAACACACATGCACCGAATACATGCCAAGTCACATGGTCTGAATGCCAAGCAGTGTCGCAAATCCGCGAACACCCGGTCTACACTCTGACATCTAATAGGAAGATTTCACTTCCCAGTACCTCCAGTTTTGTACGGCACTGTTCTTTGTCCCAAGGAGTGCGTGGAGGGGAGGGGCAAGTGGCGTGCTATGAAGCAGAAGATACCAGATAGCTTGTGCCCACCATCATGACCTCTGTGGAGATCCCCACCTGCATAGAGGCACCTGTGGAAGTTCATCCACGCTGAATACTTGCTGTATAGTGGCAGTTTTAGCACCAAAAGCAGTTGGGTGGCTCTTCCACACGAGCGCATAACGTGTCATCTCGTCATGAGGATGACACATAGCACCTCTAGCATGGCAGTCTCTTGGTTTGGCACTTGATATGGGGCGAGCCTTGTGCAACCTCGTCGCACTCGATTCACCCCACCTGGCAGCCAGACGAATCACGCCTTCCCGCCTGGATGGTCGGCCACAGCACTGGGAGAGGAGCCGCAGGACGTACCGGCTCTTCCACATTCCTAGCCTTGCGTAGCGAACCTCATGCAGACTGCCAACGGGCGAGCGCCTTCATCAGGCTCAACCCGGTCTCGATCACCATCCTCGGATGCAGTCTGTGGGGGCGGGCGTGCTCAACCACCTGATCACGGATGAACTCCTCCGTCCCCTCAGTATGTCCGCAGCTGTTGGCCAACTGACTTGCCACGGACACTCGCCCGGTCGCAGTTCGTCCCTTCTCCTGACGTTCCGACGTCCACCACCCAACCTCTGGCGCTTCCGTCGCGGCTCGTAAGGAGTTCAAACGTCGCACGGCACAGTCGTGATCGTCCTCCGCCTCGTCCTTGACACCAAGGCGCATGGTCCAGTCGCAGCTTTGTCATTCAACACCTGGGGACTTTTCCTGCACGATAGAATATCGCCGCTGTGGAGGAAACCCCTCATCCCATCTAGCTGCCAACAAACAGTTTGGAACGTAAGCAACCATCGGGCTCGATCAATCACCAGCCTCCGGCCGGTGGGCAGGGAGAGCACAGGTGCCGCGGACACAAATTAATGGAGAAGAAACAGCCCAAGCCTCGAGTCTGGCCGGCACAACTGACCTGGTAGAACAACTGACCTGTCACAACAACTGACCTGGTACAACAATTGGCCTGGCAGAACACATGATCGCCAATTGTTGCACCGCTCGATACATCAGGTACTCTGGCTGAGTTTTTATTGGACCCGAACAAAGCTCGGCAACCTTCGACCATGTCTGTGGGCATCGAAAGCACAGCCCAACGCGATGCACGTAAAGCTTATAGCATACCATAAAGAAAAACGGGATCGTAGTGACAAAAACCGCACGCTAGTGATGAAGGAAAGAAACAACGCAACAAAATTCATCAATACACAACAATAACACAATAGATACTCTGCATACGTAGTTCTGTAGAGGTCAATGGAGCGTGGAGGATGGATGCTGGGTGGCACATCCCTGTGGTAAAATATCGGGTTTCGCGCTTCTTTTGCTCTCAGAGATTAACCTGCTTTCCGTTGCCAACCTTCTCTTTCCTTAAAAATAGGACAGCTGAACTTTAACGCAACTCACATTGCCGGGTAGTTGAGAGTATCCCTCGTATCCTATTAACTACTGTGACGATTGATCGGACTTCATAGTCCGTGTTCAACAAGCATGCATATTGGTTGTAAAGTTGTGATATTTGGATAATCGATGAAAATGAGACGTCAATTGATATCAATTAGTAACTTTTTGGTATATTTCCAACGTCTCGGCTATTGCCTTCATCAGGGTACAATCACAATAAAATCCAGGGTTTTCAGTCAGCATTAGCCTAATAAATCATCAATCATACTACGTGACAAATTTGAGTTGCACCTCCGATAACATAGTTCAAGAAAAGAACGCAACAAAAAGTACAATCCTAAATAATCACAAAGTACGAGTGTCTGTGTCCGTGTGTGTCTGTGTCTGTGCCTGTGTCTGTGTCCGTGTCTGTGTCCGTGTCCGTGTCCGTACCCGTGTCCGTGTCCGTATCCGTGTCCGTATCCGTGTCCGTGTCCGTGTCGGTGTCGGTGTCGGTGTATGTGTCTGCGTCTGTGTCTTTTGTCTTTGTCAGTGTGCAATAAAATGCGAATGTCTGTGTCTGTGTCTGTGAGTGTGTCCATGCTCCCTACGTCGTGCTCAGTCTGGATTATGGTTCCGGTGGGGAAACCCACCTCTAGATGTCCATCTCCGGATTGCTTGAGCCGTGACGAGCGCCGTTCTGAAAAATCCCGTCGACATATTCATGGTATCTTCAGTGGCGATGTACACCGCCTCCAGCAGTCGACGTTGCTGTTTTGTGAGGTGGTCGTGCAGCGCCGCTGCGTCCTCCCATTTGGGCAGATGCCCCTGCTTGATCGCACGCATAATCACCGCACTCGAGGTCCGATTGTGTCTTAAGTCCGCCTTGTGTTCTTTTACGCGCACATCTAATCCTCTGCCGGTTTCCCGATATATGTCTTGCTGCAAGCTTCGCACGGTATCTGGTAAACTACGCTTTTGTAAACTACGCTTGTAAAAAGTTATTAATTTAAATATCAATTGACGTCTCATTTTCATCGATTATCCAAGCATGCGTATATACTTCTGAGAGGAAGTCCGAGGACATGAACCGAAAACGCGCAATATATCTCTTCCACCTCGGACTAAGGTGTTCAAAGTGAGATAAACAATGGCTCAAGAAATGTTGCAGACCATCACAGCCATAGATACGTATCTTTACAAGGTATATGTGTGATATTTTGATATTACTATTGGATTTCTTATCACTTTTATTCCACATATAATCCAAGCCCAACCCGGGGTATGAGTCCGGTCTTCTACCCGTATGCAACACTGACTTGGCCTACGTTATTCGTGGCTAATTCAGCACGGGCATAACGAAATATGTGTTGTAGCGCTGGCTCAGTCGTGCTCTTGTACAAATAGACTCGTCTAAAGTTGGCTAAATTGGTCCATCATTGTCCTCATTTATTCTGATCTGGTCTGTTTACAATCGGGGATGTACGGAACCACACATCACTAAGTCGGCAGGCCGGCTGTGGGAGCAGCACGTGCTCGTCGTACGACCGTTGCGTCAGTCTAGCTGAATACAGACTATATCAGAAAGGAGGGAAATGTTGGACATTTTGCGGAATAAGTTCTAACATGGCCAATGCGACGTGTGACACCCGTGCACGACAGCGCAACCCTCGCACGACCTATGCGACCTGAGTGCAACCCGAGTTACCCCGAAGTGACACGACATGATGGTTGCAGCGCCGGACGGCATGGACGGCAAGGCGGCGGTGCGCGAGCGCTGGCTGGGCGAGATGTTCGCTCGCGCCGCTGGCGACACCCTGGGCGTGCTGGACGAACGGGCCGCCATCGAGCTGATGAGGAGACTCAACTCGCAGATCACCACCGGCCGCATCAAACAGAAACTGGCGGTCAGTACACCCGATGCGCACACAGTCTGACTGGAGCACACCCAAGTCGTGTAGTGGCTCGGTTATGCAGACTGGCGGGGTCACAGAGATACTGGCGCGGTCACCCAGATGCTGATGGGGTCACCAGACACTGGCAGGGTCACACAGAGACTTGCGGGATCACACAGGTACTGACGGGGTCACACAGAGACTGGCGAGGTCACACAGAGACTGTCGGGGCCACATAGGGACTGGCGGTGTCACACAGAGACTGGCGGGATCACACTGAGACTGGCGGGATCACACAGGTACTGACGGGGTCATACAGACACTGGCGGTGTCACACAGAGATTGGCGAGGCCAGACGTAAACTGGTGAGGCTACACAGAGACTGGCGGAAGCACACACATACTGTTGGGATCACATATAAGTTGGTAGGGTCACACATCAACTGGTGAAGTCGCACAGGTGGGATCACAGTCAAACTAGTGAGCTCACAGACAAGCAGCTGGGGCCACACATATATTGGTGGGATCTCAGATAAACTTGTTGCGTCACATATACTGGTGAGGTCACATGGGGCCTGAGAGGTCACGCGAAGTGTAACATGGTCACGTGGAGGCCGGCGGCTTGCTTTGAGATTGCCATGTGTTGGTGTCATATGGTGCATTTACATGGATACTACTGCGTGCCGCGAGGTCAGACGGACTTTGGCGCTAAATGCAAGCATGGATGTATGAAGGCCCACAAATTGAGGAGGGAAGCCGATTTTTAGGCTAATTGTTTCTAGTCAATGCCATAAAGCTAATGGTTAAGATGATAAAATGTGGAATATGTCCCGCCATACCCCCAGCGCCTCCCACAGGTTAAGGCGATGACTGCAAGGGGTCGCTTTAGTGCAAGAATCGTTCTCTGGCTGTGCAAATGGTAACAGTAGAAGGCCAGTCAACTTCGTGCACGTTTGTGTGGCAGCCGGACATTGCATTGCTTTGATGGCTCGCACCATCGAATTTTCGCTTTCAAAGAAACGTAGGAATGCGATCTCTCAAGGTACCCAGCGTTACTCGAATAAGTAAGACATTATACAATGGCAAGTTTTCCATGGCACCATCGCGGATTAAAACCCCCGCCTAACCAGCGGCATATTGAAAGTCCCTTCGGTTATAAAGTTTGGTAGGGAAAGGAAGCTGAGGTGGCGGGACATAAATTAATCGACTAATTTGCGCCTAATTAAAGCTTAAGCCTTGTTGTACGCAAGTTGCATGCAAGTATTTCTAAGTTGTGCTGCTCCGTCATCAAAATGTTGGACACATCAATCTATGTTCTTGCTGGACGTGCAGCGACTGATCATCTTCAAACATTTCGAACTGTGTTAAGCGCCGCCGCTATTTTTGTTCGTGAAGTCACCATCCCCGTTATCGCCGATACCCACACGTATGTTGTCGAATTCAGCGCCGGGAGCTGGAATTGTTGCCGCTCGTAGCCCGAAAATAAGCGCTCCCGGCTCGCCATTTGTCGATCGTGAGGGGAGGGTTACCAGATAACAGATGGCCGCGCTCGTCCGCCAACAGGTCCTGGCTGTTAGAACAGATCAGAAACCAAAGTAAGCACTGACTATACGGCAATGGTTGCAAGAATCCAGCTGCAGGCTACAGGTTTTGCGGTTTCCAGCGTGTGTGACAATTGACGCTATTGCGGAAGTAAACGCTGTACTAGTAAACAATGCAATGCACAAGCGGATCCAGGAATTTGCATGGCGAGGGGCACTTGTCTGAAGGGGCGCCATTACACCGGACCGGCGCAACTACAACTAAGGCCCTGAAGTGGCGCCCTCGGCTGAAAAGTTGAGAATGCAGATGGGGAGGTGCACGCTGGAGAGTGTCTCTTCCTCTCAGAAAGGCGCCTTTTCCTCTCAAGGGCGCCTTTTCCGAGATGGGCACCTTTGGCTGAAGAATCTTTTCTGCTTCTTTTTTCCTTAGCAGAGAAGTACTATCCACTAGAGGAGAATACGTTATAGAAAGGACTACGTTAAACCAGCTTATGTGGCATCCGGTATCAGGCAATCAGGACAGGACAGTAGGGGAACGCCGGCAAGCAAGAAAGGTGGCGTAGGGGTTGGGTACTTACATATCATGCAGTGCATACAGATAATACAAGACATACAGGCATTCATGCATTGTACACGGAAGAACCTTTGGAGAATGGCCAAATCTGAAGAATCGGATGAGCTGGGCATATTTCTCCGGTCACAGAACCTTCCCATGGGGCGGGGCGAGGCGGGGTGAGGTGCACATGGTCACACACACCGTATCCGCCCCTGATGAAATGTGGGCCCAAGTTCCTGGATGGTGTCATTGACGAGATTGGCAATGTGTGGGGAGTGACGTCGTTGGGAGTTGGATACGCTGTCTCTCTCCTGCTACAATTCATCTGTTCTGCGCAATATATCGACTGAGAGTATTGCGAGCGAGAACGAAACGTAAATGAGTTCGTGTACATAGGGCATAAATTCATCTCAGCGAACCTACCCAGCCCGCCCCGGTTGAACAGACCCTTCAAACATGATAAAACTTGTTTTGTTGTTGCGATGTTTCAAGATATAGTTTTTTTTAGGGGGGTCTGGGGGTGGGGGCCCCCCCCCCACCGACCCCCTAAAATGGATGGATAAGGGATGAATAAACTCATTCTATAATTTCGATATTTGCCAACTTTCATCCCAATATTTCCTCTCAAGTACTCACAATCTCTGTGCAAATGAAGGGTTTTCTGGCCACGCTCTCGCCGATGCAATGTTCTCCTGTCGTTGTCGCTGGTCACGTGGTTATCTCGTTATGCCACGTGACCTGCGTGCCCCGAAGCCAGACTGCTGCATGGTCAATGTCAGTCTGATGGAGGATGCCTCGCTGAACGGTTTTGTAAGGCACACACTGAATGGAAAGGCTGTGAGAGAAAGAACCGTCCACGCCTGTCACCTATGATAATTCAGCACTTCGGGATGGTGAAATTATGTTCAAATGCGTCCACCATATTCCGCAGATCAGCTCGAATTCAACAAGAATACAGCAAATTTTGGATGAAGCGGATTGTTTTATTATTGCGTAAATTCTGAAGGTAGAGATACGATGTTAATTTCCCTTGCCCAATATAGGAGACGCATTCAACATTTGAATGCGCTGTGCGAGTTGTTGAAATGATTTTTGCCCATTTCTCAACTCAACCCAATCAACTCAACATTTCTCTCATTTCCCAACCGGCCGCACTTCTACCAAGATTGGGCGCAATATGTTGCATTTGTTGACTGGCTGTCAACAGAGCACGGTCGCGGCCGGTCAGCGAGCTTCCCGCCGGGGCATGGTGCCCAATGGTGCTCAATGGTGCTCAATGGTGCCCAATGGTGCCCAATGGTGCCCAATCATGTGCCTGCAGCGTGGGAGCACCATAGCCTGTCTCTTTGCCTCTTCCGCCCGTCTCCCCTGAGGAATCCTCATGCTCATGCTATTCACTCGAAGAACAACAAAGGCTTTTAATTTCGTAGATAATTATAGCTTCTTAAAATTCGTGTAGATTTTAGTAGGTGTTTTATCTATCAACAGCCGATGGGTTGGTTCTACACTCCTGCTGGATTCAGTGGCGTCGCCACGAAATTCTTCCAGGGGGGCAATGTTGATAGGGGGCCTCCTGCTCCCCGAAAGGGGGCCTCCACTGTGCTAGGGCCTCCTATTGCTTTTTAGGATCTTAGTATGGTTCCCGAATGGGAACATGATTTCATATTGATGTCTTGTTTGTTTTTGGCATGGTCCATCATTTACGCAAAACGCAATAGCAAGAATCATTTTTTTCGATGAGAACTGAGCCATACCAGGGTATAAATAAGCAAATGTGGATAAATACGTCAGTGCTAAAACAAACCAATATCTTTATGCTTTATCGACGATAAGAATCTTCCCGCTGGCCTCTAGATTGTAGCGAGCTGGTGGGGCTCGTGCTGAACATATCTTAAAGATATCTCCCATTGATCAACCCACTTCTATGTCCACCAAGGTTAACTGAATATAGCTAGGTTCATCACCACTGTTAGTCATTCCCACCAGCTTGATCTCATAAACAAGCTTAAACGATCATTTCTCAGTCCTTGGACGACAATTTCGTGAAGGTGACAACGAGAAGTGGATTGAAATGGTTTTCTGATCGTCATCCTAGGGATTACAAAAAAAAAACACTTGGTGCTGGCTGCAAGGCACTTGGCACAGAAGCTAAAATAATAAATCCTCCGCGTATAAATTAACGGCAAGAACAAGCATTGAACGGCAATGCATCAATGGCAATGCAACAATGTAACAATGACAATGCATAAATAATGCAAAACCTTCGAATTCCACGCCGTCACGGCCATGGTTATCGCTGTGCTGTACCGTTTTGTAAATTATGTCGTTGAGAAGGTATTGAAGCTGGGAAGCTCTAGTCATGCAGGCTGTAATCACAGAAGACAACTTCGTAGGAAGAAAATACATTTTAAAACATCATTCCTCCCATTTAATATGGGGCATCGGTGTTGTTTTGTATGCCTGTGAGGGGGAATTTGCCCCCGCAATGTTGGCTTTGCTCCATGGGCGTAAGTTTCTGAAAATTATTGGGGGACCAGTGGCGCACCTATATTTGCGTCAAGGGGGGGGGGGACAAACGTATTTGCAGGGGGTCCAACTACTCAATAAAGTCTTCCGATTTCGACCACTATTTTTTCAAAGGGGACCTTTTTAAATAAAATAATTAGTGATCAATTGAATTATCCTGTGGATGGGCCTAATCTACCACTATCGTTTCTGATTCGTCCGATTTCAACCCTAGCTGGGGACGAGTGGTCTAGGGGTAAGATGCTCGTCTCGCAATTGAAAGATTGTGGGTTCGAATCTCACCTGTCGCTACTCTTCGCCCGCGACCAGTCGGCGTGAGAGATTGGCGACGCTATATGACTCAACGGTCGACGTGTCGTAAAACCAATAACCAACCAATCAACCCTAGCTCCCCCACCCTGTTCGAATGTATTCTTTTGGTATCCCTTGATAAGTCACCTCGTACTGCTGAAATTACACCTACACAAATCACTTTAAAATGTAAAATTTCCAAATTTCAGACATTCCAGTTCATAGTGCCCGGTCGCCACGACGCCAACGTTAGTGCACGTGCACACCCATCTTGCGCATTCGGCGCATTCGCCAGACTTCGTGCGATGCCACGGATTCTGCTGGGCCTCCTACGCTTTGCTAATTGCTCCCACATGATATACTTGCGCCATATCTGACGTGATAAATGCTTCGTATGGGCGTTCGCTGTGAAAATTCGATTAATTAAATTCGATCATTAGTTCCCTACTTCCCATATTTCATGGTGAAGAAATGCGGATACCCGCTGAGCTTTGATGCACCTCATATCTTTGATTAAACATGCTTCCAGGTTGGCTACCGAATCGAGGCCCTGCCTGAGTGTACTTCTTTGGTCCCGTTTCGTATTTCTTCATCTACGGATGTGTCTTAAGGCTCCGATCCATTTTTGTGAGGGGCCCAACGCATTTTCGAAACCCCTGCTCGTTTTAGGGTTTTGTTGCTTTTTTGCGCACCGAAGATTGTTTTTTAGTTGTCGGGGCGCTTCCAAAGATCTCGATGTATTTACTTAGTGCCCGGTATTTTTGTTCGTTTTGGCACTATGTTGCTTTTTGCGGCCCCAGCCTCTTTTCAGGCCCTTGTGCGGTCGTATGGCCCTTGTGTGCCTTGATAGCTTCCGGTGTTTTTTTTTTTTTTTTTTTTTAGAGTTCCCGGTATATATAGTTATGGCTGCAACGCATGTTTTCGGGCCCTGTCGCTTTTTGCGAGACTGCGCTTTGGAGGGCCAGTCGCATTTTCGGTCCCCGTTGTGCTCTTAGGGTCCCGCTGTGTTTATTTGGGGCTTCTGGCGCACATTTGTGGGGCCCCAGTACGATTTCGGGGCTTCGGTGCGATTTTTCTGTGTCCTAGCGCGACTTATCGCGCCCAGGCGCGTGGTTCCGGGACCCAACGCCAGTTATCTGGGCTCAACGCGATTTTTGTGGATCTCTTCTGAATTTTCTTTAGATTCCGAATTCCGGCCTGATTTTCCGAGTCCCTGGCGCCATGTTTTTGTATCTCACCTCGATTTTCTTCGAGCTCCGGTATGCTTTTCGATACCGTGCGCGATTTGTCAAGGCATCTGATGACATGTTCGGTGCTCCAGAACCATTGTCCTGACCCGGACTTTTGTTTGAATCCCTCCATATTTTTTAGGGCTCCGACATTATTTTTCGGATACCGATGCGACTTTGGGGGTCACACGGTGCCTATGTGGGGCCCTAGACGCCAATTGTTGGCAGCCCGACGTTAATTTTTGATGCCCAGACCAAATTTTTGTACTACCGATGGTAATTGTGGGTCCGAGCGCGAAATTTGGTGGGACCGGTTCGAGTTTGCGGGGCGCGTTGTACTTAGCTGTGACCCCAACGCGATCTTGGCGGTTCCTGTTGCAGATTTTCGTGCCTCGGAGCGAGTTTTCTGGGGCCCGCCGAATTTACTTGGAGCCCCTACGCGAATTCTGGTGGACCGACGCGAATTTTTGTGGCCCCAGCGCGACTTTTGGGGGCCTCGGCTCGATTCTTGGGAGCATATCCCTCTTAGGAGGGAGGGGGTATTTTCCCCTTTGATATGTCACTGCGGCCACCGAAGGACTTTTTTTTTCAGCCGATGGCACCTTTCGGAGTATAAATGCTCTCCGGGTAATTTTTTTCCAGACCTGTTCTTAATTTTCCGGTGCTGGGGTCGATTCGATCGAGTCTCGGTGTGGACTTTTGGACATCGAGTTCTATTTGTTTAAAAAGGTCCTTATGTGATATTTTGGGTCCTGGTACGATTCTTCGGTCTCGAGGTGCGATTTTTTTCGGTGCTCTGACACGTTTTTTTCCAGTGCCCAACGGGTTTTGGGGGTCTTTGACCCATTTTTTTTTGTGGCGCAGAGTGACATTCCGGTTGATAATTGATTTTTGGGGCAGCTGCAACCTTTGGGGTCCAGGCGCGACCTTTTTGGTCCCCAGTGAGATTTTCAAGGGCTGCGACGCGACTTTTTTTGTCCAGTGTAATCTCTTGTGTCCCGACGTCATTTGCTTGGATCCCTAGCTCGAGTTTTAGCGGCCTCGACACTTTGTGGGTGTCCAATACGTTTTGGATGCTTTTGGTGTCATTGTTGGGGCCCCAGAGTGATTATCCACGTCCGGATTGTTTTTCGTTGCCCCGGCTTCATTTGTGTCCCAATGATACTGTTGGGGAACGGTACGATCTATCGTGCCCCTAGCGTGATTTTCATGGTCCGGGTGTGAATTTTTGGTACCCCTAGGCTCAGCGTGATTTTCAGGGGCCGCGACCGGATCTTTTTGGGCCCATGTCGCGATTTTCAAGTACCCTGGCACGACTTCTGCCATTTCAGGGGCTTCTTGCAAATTATAAACCTCCTCTCGCGTCCTTGGGGTCTCGTCTCATTTCCTGGAGCCTCTTTGCCGGTTTTGGACGTCTTCTCGTGAGTCCTACCCTCCTCCATATTCAATGGTCCTCCTCTTCCGTTTTGGAGGGCCTCCTCCCACATCCTGGGGCCCCTTTAACATGGCATGGGGCTTCCTCTCATGTTCCAGGGGCATCCTCTGCCAATTAGGGGTCTCCTGCCACGCCTCGTGGGCCTCCTCCTTTGTCCTCGCAAAGCTTACCTGTCTTGAGCAGTGGCGTCGCCACGAAATTCTTCCAGGGGGGGGGGGCAAGGTCGGAAGGGGGCCTCCTGTTCCCCGAAAGGGGGCCTCCATTGTGTTAGGGTCTCATATTGTTTTCAGGCTCTTACTATGGTTCGAGAATGGGGAACATGATTTGATATTGGTGTTTTGTTTGTTCTTGGCATGGTGCATCATTTACTCAAAACGCAATAGCACTAATAATTTTCGCTGAAAACTGGGTCATACCAGTGTTAAATAAGTAATATTTGGATAAATACATAAGTGCCAAAACAAACCAACGTCTCAATGCTTTCTCGAATCTTCCCGCTGGCCTCTAGATTGCAGCGAGCTGGCGGGGCTGGTGCTAAGCATATTTTAGAGATATCTGCCATTGATCAACCCACTTTTAAGTCCTCCAAGTCTAACTGAATATAGCTAGATTCATCACTACTGTTATTTATTCCCACCAGCTTGATGTCATAAGCAAAGCTTGAACGATCATTTCTCAGTCATAGGACGACAATTTCGCAAAGGTGACAACGAGAAGTGGATTGCATTGGTTTTCTGGGCGCCATCTTAGGAATTTGTTTATTTTTATAACATTTGGTGCTGGCTGCAAGGCAACTGTCACACGAGCTAAAATATATCCCCAGCGAATAAATTCACGGCAAGAACAAGCATTGAACAGCAATGCATAAATGACAATGCAACAATGCAACAATGTCAGTGCAGACATAATCCAAACCTTCAAATTCCACGCCGTTACGCCCATCGTTTTCGCTGTGCTGTACCGTTTTGTAAATGACTGAGAAGGTATGGAAGCTGGGAAGCTCTAATCATGCAGGCTGTAATAACAGAAAAGAAGTTGGTTGGAAGAAAATGCATTTAAAAACATCATTCATCCCATTTTATATGGGGCATGGATGTTGTATTGTATGCTTGTGAGGGGTAATTTGTCCCCTCCATGTTGGTTTTGCCCCATGGGCATATGTTTCGGAAAATTATTGCAGGACCAGTGGAGTACCTATATTTGCGTCAAGCAGGAGGGGGCAAACGGATTTGCAGGGGAGGGGGAGGCACCTACGCCCATTAAAAAGTCCTTGGATTTCGACCGCTATTTTGTCAAAGGGGACATTTCGAAATAATATAATTAGTCATCAACTAAATTGTCCTGTGGAGGGGCCTAATCTACCACTATGGTTTCTGATTGGTCGGATTTCAACCCTAACTCCACCACCCAGTTCTAAGGTTTTCTTTTGGTACCTTGATAAGTTACCTCACACTGCTGAAATTACACCTATACCACAAAACCGGATCGGTATCCCAAAAATTCAAGCTGGAGCCCTCCAAAAAAGGAGAGATTCCAACAAATAAATGTCCGGATCAGGAAAATGGCTCTGGAGCACCAAACATTTTTCTCCAGATTCCTTCAAAAATTGCGTATGGCACCGAAAAGCATGCCGGATCTCGAAAAATCGATGTGGGATGCAAAAACATGGCGGCAGAGGCTCGAAAAATCAGGCCGGGATTCGGACATAAAAACCCAGAAAAGATCCACAAAAAATCGCGTTGAGCACAGAAGGCTGGCGTTGGGTCCCTGGAACCACGCGCCTGGGCGCGATAAGTCGCGCTGGGACCCAGAAAAATCACACCGAAGCCCCAAAATCGTACTGGGGCCCCACACATGTGCATCAGAAGCCCCAAATATACACAGCTAAGAGTACAACGGTGCCCGAAAATACAACTAACCTTCCAAAGCGCACCGAGTCTCCCAAAAAGCGATAGGGCCTTAAAACATGCGTTGCAGCCCTAAATAAACATGCCGGGAGCTCGAAAAAAATAAACTGCAAGCTCGCAAGGCGCACAGGGGCTATGAGAACGCACAAGGGCCTGAAAAAGAGGCTGGGCCACAAAAGACAACATGGTTCCAAAACGTACAAAATGACCGGGAGCTAAATAAACACATCATGATCTTCGAAAACGCCCTGCCACGTAAAACATACTCGGTGCACAAAAAAGCAACAAAGCCCTAAAACGAGCAGTGTTTCGAAGATGTATTAGGCCCACAACTTCAATTTAAAATGTATTACCCACTACTTTAAAATACAAAATTTCACAATTTCAGGCATTCCAGTTCATAGCACCCGGTCGCCACGACGGCAACGTCAGTGCACGTGCACACCCATCTTTCGTATTCGGTGCATTCGCCACACTTCATGCGATGCTACGGCCTCTGCGAGGCCTTCTGCGTTTTGCTAATTGCTGCCACATGATACAATTGCGCCATATTTGACGTGATGGAATGCTTCGTATGGGCGTTCGCTGCGAAAAGTCGATTGATTAAATTCGATCATTAGTTTCCTACTTTCCACATTTTCTGGTAGTTATGAAATGCGGTTTCCGCTGAGGTTTGATGCACTTCATATCTTTGCTGCTATCCTCCCATATTGGCTACCGAACCGAGGCCCTGCCTCAGCATTCTTTTGGACCCATTGCGTCTTTCTTGCTCTATGATTGTGTATTATGGCTCCAATCCATTTTTGTTAGGGGCCTAAAACATTTTCGAACCCCCTGCTCGTTTTATGGTTTGTTGCATTTTTGCGCACCGAGGTTTTTTTGATGTGTCAGGGCGTTTTCGAAGACCCCGATGTGTTTATTTAGCGCCCGGTCTTTTTGTTTATTTTGGAACCATGTTGCCTTTTGCGGCCTCAACCACTTTTTCAGGTCCTTGTGCGTTATCATGACCCCTGTGTGCCTTGAGAGCTTCCGGTATATTTTTTAGACCTCCCGGTATGTATATTTATGGCTGCAACGCATGTGTTAAGGCCCTGTCGCTTTTTGTGAGACTCTGTGCGCTTTGGAGGGCCAGTTGTATTTTCGGCCCCCGTTGTGCTCTTAGGGTCCCGATGTGTCTATTTTGGGCTTCTGACGCACAGTTGTGGAGTCCCAGTACAATTTTGGGGCTCCGGTACGATGTTTCTAGGTCCCACAGAGGCTTATCGCGCCTAGGCGCGTGGTTCCGGAGACCCAACCCCAGTTTTCTGGGCTCAATACGATTTTTGTGAAGCCTTTCTGATTTTTTAAAAGTCCGAATCCCGGCCTGATTTCTCGAGCCCTTGGCGCCATGTTTTTGTATCGCACCTCGATTGTTCGAGATCCGGTTTGTTTTTCGGTGCCGTATGCAATTTGTGAAGGCATCTGATAATATGTTCGGTGCTCCAGAGCCATTTCTTTAACCTGGGCATTTAGTTGTTGGAATCCCTCCTTATTTTGGAGGGCTCCAGCTTGATTTTTTCTGATACCGATCCGGTTTTTGTGGTTACACTGTGCTTACGTATGGCCCAAGACGCCAATTTTTGAGAGCCTCGACGGGACTACCGATGGGAATTGTGGGTCCCGAGCGCGATATTTAAGGTGCCTGGTTCGAGTTTGTGGGACGCGTTGTATTTAGCTGTGGCCCCAATGCGATTTTGGCGGTTCCTGTTGCAATTTTTCGGGCCTCGGAGCGAGTTTTCCGGGGCTCGCCGTATTTATTTGGAGACCCATACGCGAATTCTGGTGAACCGACGCGAATTTTGGTGGTCCCAGCGCGATTTTTGAGGCCCCGGCACGATTCTTGGGAGCTTATCCCTCTCAGGATGGAGGGGGCATTTGCCCCTTTGATATAGCACTGCGGCCACTGAAGGAGTTTTTTTTTGTCCCAGAGTGACATTCCGATTAAGGATTGATTTTGGGGCAGCTGCAACTTTTGGGGCCCCGGTGCGACCTTCTGGGCCTCCAGTGTGATTTTCAAGGGCTGCGACGCGACTTTTTTGAGTCCAATGTGATCTTTTGGGCCCCGACGTCATTCTCTTGGATCCCTAGCGCGAGCTATAGCGGCCTCGACACTTTTTTGGGGTCCAATGCGCTTTGGGTGCTTTTGGCGTCATTGTTGGGCCCCCAAAGTTATTATCCATGTCCGGATTGTTTTTCGTTGCTCCGGCTTCATTTGTTTTGGTCCCAATCAGACTGTTGGGGCACGGTACGACCTGTCGTGCCCCTGGCATGATTGTGGTGGTCCGGGCGTGAATTTTTGGTACCCCGGGCTCAGCATAATTTGCGGGGGCCCCGCCGGATCTTTTGGGGCCCATATCGTGATTTTAAAGTACCCAGACACGACTCCTACTATTTCTTAATGGTTTCTTCATGCAAATTATAGGCCTCCTGTCGCGTCTTAAGGGTCTCGTCTCATTTCCTAGAGCCTTTCCCTGGTTTTCGACGTCTCCTTGTGTATCCTACCCTCCTCCATATTCAATGATCCTCCTCTCCCGTCTTGGAGGGCTTCCTCTTGCTTTCTGGGGACCCTTTAACAAGGCATGGGGCTTCCTCTCATCTTCGAGGGGCATTCTCTGCCAAATTAGGGGCCTCCTGCCACGCCTCGTGGGCCTCTTCCTTTATCATGGCAAAGCCTTACCCGTTTTGAGGGATCTTCAATTTTGGAAACCTCACCTCTTCCATACCTGCTACCACTCCCATCTTAAGGGCCTCCTCTCATTTCCTGGGAACTCTTTCCGGTTTTCGGGGTCTCATTTGGTCTGGAGACCTACTCCTTCTTGAGGGACTCCTCTCGAGTCCGGCAGATGCCTCATTTCTCTTCTAGAGGCCTTCTTTTTTCAAATTAGGGGCCTCCTCTCACGTCTTGGGGCCTCCTGCTCTGCGTGTGGATTCGATCTTTACCCATCTTAGGGGTGGTCTCTTATCTCCTGGTGGACTCCTCTTCTCTTCCAGGCGCCTCCTCTGCCAAATTACTGGCAACCTTTCCTATCTTATTGGCCTTGTTATTTCCCGGGAACCTTCTTAGCCGTCTTTAAGCCTTCTTTTCCGCCTGGGAGCCATTTCTCTTATCCAATGGCCTTTCTCTCCTATTTTAGGGGCCTCCTCGTTCATCATGGGGTCTCATTTCCAATCTTGTGTCGTTCTCTTCCCAATTAGGTGCCTCTTGCCACGTCTCTGGATCGTCCTTTTCTATCTCGGTGGAACCTCACCTGTTTGGGGCCTGCTTTTGCGTCTCCGAAACCTCATCTCATATCCACTGGCTTCCTTTTCCGTCTTAGGGCCTCCTCTCATATTCTGTGGCCTCCTTTCCGGTGTTGGGGCCTCCTTTGCAATCCTGGTTTCCTCCGTGCCATTTTTGACGCTCTCTTTATTTATGGGGACTCCTACCCTCTCCTAGGTGACTCCTTTTTAAATTAGGGGCCTCCTCTCACGTCATGGGGGCCTCCTTATCTGTGTTTGGAGCCTCATTATCCTCTTAGCAGGGTGCTTTTGCGTCCTAGTCCTAGATTTTCTCTTCTAGGGTCCTCCTCTTCCAAAATATGGGCCTCATCTGGCTGGTCTCGGTGGCCTTCTCTCATTCCTGCGGAGACCTTCTTACCCGTCTTGGGGCCCCTATTGCGTCCGGAGAAATCTCCCCTATCTTGTCTTAATTTTATATTGCAGGGGTATCTTCTTCCGTCTTGGGGGCCTCGTTTTCCAAATTAAGACTATCCTGCCACCCATCGGAAGCCTTTTCGTCTAACCTGGGTGGCTTCTTGCCCGTATCGGTGGCATCCTTTCCGTCCTGAGGGCCTCCTTTTCGTACTGGGGGCCTCCTTTTCGTCCTGGGGCCTCCTTTTCATCATGGGAGCTACCTCCCAATCTCTGTTCTAGGTCTTAGGGGACTCCTTTTCGTCCTAGGTGCATCCTTTTCGTTCTGGGGCCTCTTTTTCGTCCTGGGGCCTCCTTTTAGTCCTGCGGGCCTCCTCCCAATCTCTGTTCTACGTCTTTGGTGCTTCCTTTGCGTCCTGGGGGCATTCTTTTCGTCCTGGGGGCCTCCTTTTCGTCCTGGGGGCCACCTCACAATCTCTGTTCTACGTCTTAGGGCCTCTTTTTCGTCCTGGGTGCCTCCTTTTCGTCCTGGGGGCCTCCTTTTCGTCGTGGGGGCCACCTCCCAATCTCTGTTCTACGTCTTAGGGGCCTCCTTTTCGTCCAGGGGGCGTCCTCCCAATCTCTGTTTTACGCCTTGGGTGCTTCCTTTGCGTCCTGGGGGCATCCTTTTCGTCCTGGGGGCCTCCTTTTCGTCCTGGGGGCCACCTCACAATCTCTGTTCGACGTCTTGAGAGCATCCTTTTCGTCCTTGGGTGCATCCTTTTCGTCCTGGGGGCCTCCTTTTCGTCCTGGGGCATCCTTTTCGTCCTGAGTGCCCCCTTTTCGTCCAGGGGGCCTCCTCCAAATTTCTGTTATGCGTCTTGGGGCTTCCTTTTCGTCCTGGGGACCTCCTTTTCGTCCTGGGGGCCCCCTTTTCGTCCTGGGGGCCTCCTCCCAATCTCTGTTCTACGTCTTGGGGCCTCCTTTTCGTCCTGGGGGCCTCCTCCCAATCTCTGTTCTACGTCTTGGGGGCCTCCTTTTCGTCCTTGGGTGCATCCTTTTCGGTCTGGGGGCCTCCTTTTCGTCCTGGGGGCCTCTTTTTAGTCCTGGGGGCCTCATCACAATCTCTGTTCTACGTCTTGGGGGCCTCCTTTGCGTCATGGGGGCATCCTTTTCGTCCTGGTGGCCTCCTTTTAGTCCTGGGGGCCTCCTTTTCGTCCTGGGGACCTCCTTTTCGTCTTGGGGGCCTCCTTTTCGTTCTGGGTGCATCCTTTTCGTCCTGGGGGCCTCCTTTTCGTCCTGGGAACCTCATCCCAATCTCTGTTCTACGTCTTGGGGGCCTCCTTCTTGTCCTTGGGTGCATCCCTTTCGTTCTGGGGGCCTCCTTTCGTCCTGGGGGCCTCCTTTTTAGTCATGGGGGCCTCCTCCCAATCTCTGTTCTACGTCTTGGGTGCCTCCTTTGCGTCCTGGGGACATCCTTTTCGTCCTGGGGGCCTCCTTTTCGTCCTGGGGCCCACCTCCCAATCTCTGTTCTACGTCTTAGGGGCCTCCTTTTCGTCCTGGGGGCCTCCTTTTCGTCCTGGGAACCTCATTCCAATCTCTGTTCTACGTCTTGGGGGCCTCCTTTTTGTCCTTGGATGCATTCCTTTCGTCCTGGGGGCCTCCTTTTCGTCCTGGGTGCCTCCTCCCAACCTCTGTTCTACGTATTGGGGCCTCCTTTTCGTCCTGGGGCCTCCTTTTTCGTCCTGGGGGCCTCCTTTTCGTCCTGAGGGCCTCCTTTTCTTCCTGGGGGCCTCCTCCTTATCTCTGTTCTACGTCTTGGGGCCTCCTTTTCGTCATGGGTGCCTCCTTTTCGTCATGGGTGCCTCCTTTTCGTCATAGGGGCCTCCTTTTCGTCATGGGGCCTCCTTTTCGTCCTGGGGCCTCCTTCCAATCTCTGTTCGTCCTGGAGTAGTCGGGTGGGCGGCCCGATTCCGGTAAATGGAACAGGCAACTGACCGGATAAAGTGCTGCTATATAGGTGACCTGAGGTCAAATTCCGGATCTAGCATCTGTATTGCATCATTAGTGATGTCCAAAACATCATTGATGCCCATTTTGGAGCACTTAAACACAATCACAGTGATCCATAACAATGACAAGCCAAGCCACGCAAAAAGAGAAAATTTTGACATATGTGGCCTCATTTGACCCTGAAGATATCGACCTAAGGTCATGAAATATGCACAAAATAAAGTTCACTACCGTACCAATCCACCCTGCGAATTTCGTTACTCTAGCTTTAATAGGAGCCGAGATCTTAGGGGGCGGAATCTGCCCCCCCCTCCAGTGCGCGTAATTTTCAGAGACCCTCCAGGGCGCGTGTTAATTGTGTCACTAATTTTCTGCTCCCTTTTGTCCTATTTTCGGGATGATTTTTGTGTTGCTCTGCTTGTCTGGACATTCAGATAGCGAGATAGGACCAGTATCGCTACCGATGAGGTCACTGTGTTAATTGTGTCGCTGTGTTTCTGCTCCCTTTTGGTGCTATTTTCGAGACATTTTTGTGCGCTGCTCTGCTTGTCTGGGTAGTCAGGCCATCTCAGACAGCGAGATAGGTCTAGTACCGCCGCCGACGCACCATGTTTAGAGGCGATCAATGGTTGGTGCAGGCTCCTGCAGATGTCGGATGTCGGGTGATGTATGTCAGGCACAAACGAGAATAAACGCACGATGGCCGGGAGATCCGCTTATTTTCACTGGGTTTTCTAGCAATGCAAAATAAACTTGTCAACGTGTTCTCTGCATAAAGAATCCTAATGGAAAAGTATTCATTCAGGGTGGTTTCCATTCACAACTCAGTCAGGTTATACCCCGCATTGCTACAGGTTTTGCGTCGTTCGTTTGGACGTGCACATCAAAGCACACGCTAACTGGCCAGGTACTCTCGTGACGTAGCCGTTCGCTAGGACGTGCACACCAAAACACACGTCAGCTGGCCAGGTACTCTCGTGACGTAGCCGTTCGCTAGGATGTGTACACCAAAACACACGTCAGCTGGCCAGCTACTGTCGTGACGTAGCGTTTCGCCAGGGCGTGCACACCAAAACATACGCCAACTGGCGAGGTATTGTCGTGACGTAGTCGCTCGTTAGGACGTGCACACCAAAGCACACGTCGGTCGGCCAGATACTCTCATGACGTAGCCGTTCGTTAGGACGTGCACACCAAAGCACACGACAGCCAGCCAATATGATTCCCAATGACGTAGCCCTTCACTATGACGTGCACGTCTTCCACGGCAGTTATGCAGCATGCACGTCTTCCACGGCAGTTCTGTAGCGTGCCGCGTCCTTTCAGCGGACCTCGCCACATACACCGTCGGCGCGCCCGCCTGCGGCTTCACCCCAGAGCGGATCGATGGAGTGGTCGGCCGTGCAATGCAATCGCCACTGCTCGGCACAAGTTGTTTCTTAACTCTCTAGTTGAGAAAGTACTAGTAGCACAAGTTGTCTCTCAACATAAAACAACTCGATGTTGTTTCATGTAAATCGTCCACTGACCACAGCAAGCCTAAATGGCATCACAGCTGAAAACGACATGATAGCATCGGGGTATAATATATGGCCCCAAGACCATTAGCATACATGACACACATATATACATACATTAACATACATTACATACGTACGCTCTATTTTGCTCAGTTTCATTGCAGAGTGTGAAAGAGTGTGCCTTAGGCACACTCTTTCATACCATTCGACTACTTAGGTCATTCTGTATCGATTAATTATACTTCCCACTATTCTACGTCATTTAGGATAGCCAGTACAGTTCATCAAATATTTGAAGATCTCTGAAATTTTTCATAACTTACCTTGCATTTTTTTCTGAATTTATAAGTGTTCTTTTCGATAATACCTTCCTTTCTTTCCAGGAAACGTTCGCCGTTACTGGAAAGCGCACAAAACCTTCGCTAGATAACTCTGCGTCTGGTCATCCACCATGGCAGTGAGACAGGAAGCAGTTCGCGAAATGGCAGGATATCCGTGAACATTGAACTTTGCTTGAGCAACTATGCGGCACTCAGTGATCACGCTACGTGTGTCAACATGTGTCACGGTGACTACTGTCTCATTTTCGGCATCAGATAAAACACTTTCTGAGTCGCTACTTTCACTCCAAACTTTATGTTCATTTCCATCAGCACTCATGTTGTCTGTCGTTTTGTCACTTCGGTTAAACATTGAGCCATTGCAGCCTCAAGCAAAGCAATGTACCAGATCCAGCCACGTTGATGTCAGAAGAACAACTGTTTCTCTAATTGTGAGCATCGACGATCAGCATTCGCATGTTTGTTGACTGCTCAGACTGTCCACTTCCCGTCTCGTCGCCACAAATAGAAAATCAAGAAAATGGTGTTTCGCCCGAAGATATCCGGAATCCCCCCCTTGACGCCTTACGACGGTTTGAACACAGCTGGTAATTTGATCACAAATTTGCTCCATCTGCACGTCTCAGCACCAATCGATTTGTTTTCGGCCGGTGAAACTACATATTTCGGGAAGAGTCGGATGGTCACGGCCCATTGCTGCAATATGTTGTTGGGTGCGCAATATTTGCAATGATGTGCATATCTGCATCTTTGCATAGATGAGGGAGAATGAGAATGAATCGAGGGAGAATGAAAGGGAGGAGAGATATAGAGGTAGAGGGGAAGAGAGAGAGAGAGAAAAAATGTATGTGTCAGGAGCTTCTGATGCTCACCCCCCAACTGCAGTTTTTCCAATGCGCCACGGCATTTCCTGTGCCGCCGTTCCAATATCCTCCACTTGCTCGGAAAACATCGTACTGATTTGGTTATATATCACCTGTGTTACCGCCCGGGGCATCCATTGTCTTCTTATAGCGAGCGACCACGACGGGCTGGTATGGCCGGCGCCTCCTTGGCGTTATCCCACCACCAGTCGTGCCAGACCAACGGCCTCGCCGTGGCACTCACGTGCCCAATAGCTGAACGACACAAGTGTGGACGATAGCCACGTGGTTGGCGATCGCCGCTCGAAGCGCTACCAGGGGGTACTCACCGACTAGCGCAAGTGCAGCCGTGGGAATAACCTGGCTGTAGGCCGCCGCGTGTTCGGCGGTCTGACATTTGCCGAGCCATTCAGCTTTTTCTCTTTATTTTGTCTTTGGGGGTGGAGAGAAAGCAGAAAAGTGTTACCGAAAACGTCGTAGGGTAAGCTCTCACTCAACACGCGTCCTTTAGGGCAGGTCCTGGTACACATGTATTTATATATATATATATATATATATATATATATATATATATATATATATATATATATGTGTGTGTGTGTGTGTGTGTGTGTGTGTGTGTGTGTGTGTGTGTGTGTGTGTGTGTGTGTGTGTGTGTGTGTGTGTGTGTACGTATATATGTATACCTAGCGCTTGGTGCACTTCTATCTGAGTTCCATAAGTTATGTTCACGTAACCGTTTCATAATCATGAATGTACATATTAGAATCAGATCTAATAGACACAACTTAGTGTCAGAAGTTAGCCATATATTTGTTGTCTCTCTGATAGCATAAAAGAGTAGATGAATATGTATTTATAGAGAGTAAACATAGCCTTAAATGGATCAGTGTTCATCACCGCAGCTGTCTCTTACGGCTCAAAGCATGGGTGGGACATGGAGGAAATTTAGATATGTAATGCAATCATACCTGGATACGCTGCCGAAAAACGCAAATGAACGTCAAAACTATCGATGATCCCATTTCAAATTAATAGAAGGACGAGAGATATGCAATACACGGCAATTTCCTAGCGATAATGTAACGGTTGCTCTTCTGCTAGAGAGGTTTGAGGTCAATTGCACGCCATGTAGGAACCTGGTGGCGGAGGGCCGCACGTTCTTGCAACAGTGGCGACAAGAAGACCAGTCGGTTGACGGCCACGTGACTATTCGGAAGATAATGGCAGCTAGCAGCGAATTTGAACAACTAGGTCTGATTAAAAATAAGGTCGGTGGAATCAACTTTAACTTTGTAAGAAATCCGCTGTTGAGAGAGTCAGACGTGTCACAAAGACAAACTCTCGAAATGTGTCGGACCGAGGAGTTCACGTATGTCCACATGGCCTTGTTCAAGACAAAAGCGCAGAGGTTGATGCTATCTCAAATAGAGAAAACAGACGGAATAAAAGATAAGAAACAGAAAGCGGCAATGAATATGAAAACAAAGGAGAGTTGGGATGGACTTGTTCAAGCCAAAGAGCGCAGAGGTTGATCCTATCTCATAAAAGAATTCAGACGGGACAGAAAATCAGAAACGGAAAGCGGCAACGACTATGAAAACAAGGGGAGTTGGGAATGAAGACAAATCACCAGACAACAGAGGAGTGTGATATATGGGAATACCTACACCGAGAACCAAGATACCCTGCCATTGGCAAACCTTGTGGAAAAATTGCCAAACAAAACCACTTTGCTAGGAAATGTAGAGCTAGACAGTTAACTATATGATGGAAAGCAAAGTGACGACGAACGTCGCCACTTAATCGGTGTTTTATAGAAAGAGCGTGACAAAGTGTGGCTCGTATGAGCAGAGGTTAAGGATGATTGAATTTAAACTGGGTACGGGGACCAAGGTTAGTATGCTACCTGGCAGAATGATGAGCAAGCTGCATGTTGACCAATGACGCCATCGAAGACGAAACTCTCAGCCTATGTTAACGACCTGCTGATGCCTGTTAGCAATGTAGCTGAACATGTTCGATGCGGGGTCGGACAATTTTTATGAGCTGTTGTAGACGTTGCATCGCCACCCATCCTCGGATTGCTTGCATGCACAAAGCTCGGGCTCATCAACATATTTGACTAAGTGAAACACTATGCAAGAATGAGAAAGAGCGTGCTCTTGATATAAACAATGATATTGAGGATGGGAGTGATGGGAACGTGGCACCAGAAACCTCGGCACAAGAACGGAGAGAGAAAACGAAAGTAAGAAGAGAACACGGAGAACAAAAAACTCAGAGAAACCAAAGGAAAATGTCGCATCGTAAGAAAACATGTCGCGTGTGTGTGTGTGTGTGTGTGTGATGTTTCAAGTGCTAAAGGCGGGGGCTGGGTGGAGGACATGTCCGGGATATCTAAATGGTTTTAGTTTTACTTTACTACTCCGCAAGATAATTTGCAGCTGGAGCGGGGAGGGTGATTTTGAGAGTGCCTACTTTTGTCGAAGAACACCGAGAGGTCTTTACCGTGCGGACAAGGAGGTAATTGTCCACACCGCCTATCACGCCGGCCGCCGCTTGTTAGTCGTTAGTAGAGGTTTAATCTAAAGCAGGCCATGCAGAGTTGTCAGTGGGGTTAGTATGGTGTTTGGCAATTCGGCTCATGTACATCAGCTGTACCTGTGGGTAGCCGTTTCACGTTGAGTTGCAAGGTAATTCGGCTCATGTATGTCTGATGACTCATCTGGGTGGTCGCTTCACGTTAAGCTAACATTTTATTTTTCAAAGCAAGTAGGCTCATCTACGTCCGACGGCACCGCTTGGTAACCATTTATTCCTAATTGGAAAGCAAATCGGCTCACGTACGTCCGATGCCATTCGGGGATGGCTATTTATGTGTTTCCTCCGTGTGTATCGCGGCATTGCGTGTTGAATTGTGTGTTGGTGGTGTGGTGTCTACAGTGCTTCTGCTAGTTTTGTGGTGTACAGATATTGAAACAGCAATTGAACGAGTTCTGGTTGCTTGTCACCCAGAAGCGATGGAAGCGACAGGGTGATTCTCTCTTTTTGGCAAAGGCCTTAGGTGGTTGTCTTTCAGCGTTAAAGCTACTACAGTCTAGCAGGATGTGGCCAATGCGTAATGTGGTGTTGTAGGTGTCACAATGAGGTGTTGTATATTGGTCATATCCTCTAGTTGAGGCTGTGCTAGTTTAGTGCAACCAGTTCTAAATCTAGTGTGTATGACTTCCTTTTGTCGGTGAGATTGATTTGATGTGTTCCATGTGCCTATCGTTGGTTTGATGTTGTGGATGTGGTTGGATTTGTGTTGTGTAAGGTTGCGTTGTTTCCATGTGGTCTGGTGATGCTGACGTATGTGGCGTTGCAGGAGTGCTTCGCAATTGTCTACCAAATATTTCATACTGGGGTAAGTGTTCAATGTAAGGCTTGCTATGTGAACCCATATGCTTCTTCGTTACTTGGGATATTGGCGTGGCCCGGTATCCAAAGGAAGGAAAGGTTATTGGTTACGTTATGGGCCACGATTTGTTGGATTCTATCCATGACTGGATGCGGACAGTCGTGGATGTTGCTAATTGACTGGAGGACGGATTGGGAATCTGAGCAAATTACTACGTTCCTAGCTTTACGCCTCATGAGAATGGAGATACCGACTAGAATGGTCAGTGTTTCAACGGAGTAGATGGATAAGTTATCTGGTAGAGGCTTGGAAAGCCTGAGGCCTGATTCAGTGATGCTGGTGCCTTGACCTCGTGTTTCGACCCATCCGTGAATACGAGTGTTTTGTGCTTGTTGCCATCGCCGAATTTGTGGAAGATGCCAAGAATTTCCGCCAATGTGATAGTCGATTTCTTTTCCGAGAGCAACTACTCGACCTTTGGTTGACTGGGTGTCCAGAATGGCCTAGTGGGCGGTCGAGCTGCAGCGATTGGCCTTGCGAGGTTAAGATCTGAGAGAACCGTGGCAATTTGGACAATATATGGTGGAAGTTTGCGGTCAAATCGGCTCTGGTCGTAGCTGTCAGGCGTAAAGCAGCCCTGTACCGGGTGATTTTTAATGGAAATATTTTCTCACGATTATATCCGGCGTGATATAATCATGAGAATCCTATAGAACTGTTGGAGAATCGCATTCTAACTACAATTGTCAAAGCTTTCTTCACTGGGCCAAGACACGTTTAATGGTCCTGTTTAAATACATTTAAAAAAGACATTTCCGATTAGCTTTCGAAGGCAACATTTGAAGATCAACTATGCGACATGCACATGTTTATTAAGAAACATCACCAGAACGAATCATGACAGAATACATTTCCGCAATACACTTCTTCAATTTAAGATCAAGTCGGCAACGTACAATTGAAAGGACGAGCTAAAATTGTTGTCATTTTCACAAGCTGAGGCTGCTGGAGCTACCACTAATGTCATGTAGCACAGCCATGTATCACAGGTGCTGTGCCCGCCATTTTGATGTCATTGATCAAAGACGGTTTGCGGATGGCTTCCTGGTGGCGCGTTCGAGGAATGCAGGAACCTGACTGGGCAGGGCAAATCCTGAAAGCAGAATAGTAAAGTTAGAACATATTATATCTGGTAGTATGGGCCACAGCAGCAGAGTAGCCAGTGTTTCAATGAAGAAGGTAGAGTGTTAAAAACAACATATATCAATAGCAAGGGGGCTTTTGCAAAAAGCAACATCGAAGGTACAAGAAAGATCACATGAACCATGCCACAGGCAATATATACCACCACAAAGAGACCATAGCACCTACAACAAATGCAATATAGAGCATAATACAGCAATGACACGCTTCAGACCGTGTGTAGCACTCTGTATTATGCGCATTTTTTCACGAGCGAAAACATGCCTTTTACTGCATCGGCGAGAACCCACCTTTCTGAACCTCTCTTGACATGACCCAGAAGTTAAATATATTATTCAACATTATGATTTATCTGAGACCACCATGTTTGGCTTGCTGGCAGGAGCCATATCAAGGCATTTCTGTCATTGAACAGTTTTTTTGTCAGGCCATATATACACTGTGTTGCACTTTTTCGGGGGGGGCTAACACCAAGCGAGTGTTCAAGATTACCTTAAAAATGTTTCTTTCTGATGTACTTCCAGACATGGCGGGGAATTACTCAACCATGCCACGCTGTGTCGGGCAAACGTTTTCCGTTTTTTGGTGCAAAATGTATGCACTTAATTGGGTAACCTCACTAGTACATGTTAGAGGACATGATCATGCATTCAATTTTTCTTAGCTGTATGGATTGTATCCAAAAATTATTTGCCTATATTTGTCTTTATTCACACATAAAAACCGCTGCTTTTTCAACCAAATCCAACAGCTGCAATTGGACTTGATAATTTCATGTGTCCCAAATTTTACATCTAAGTACCGGCATTTTACATTTTTTCTTCATCCCTAAGATTTTGTATTTTACATTTTCCTCCTCATCCCATGCATCTTTCTTACATTTACCTGACTCAAAATGAAGACTATTTTTTTTTATATATTATGAGAACTACATTTATATATATATATATAAATATATATATATATATATATATATATATATATATATATATATATATATATATATATATATATATATAAATATATATATATATATATATATATATATATATATATATATATATACATACATATACATATATCCGCATATATGCATCTCCATCCGCGACCGCGTTTTCAGTATTGACAAGTCTTTCAGCGCTCTTTTCAACATTGCATACATCGTCTTGTCCTCATTGCCTAAACTAGGCACGAGTATTACGCCTAAGCTAGGTACCAGTATTACGAAAAGACGCGTACACCAGACGTATGTTAACGTTTCAAGCACATCCAAACCATATTCAAGCACATATCACATGTTAATCTAACATTACGCGGTTTCAGCATGCAATCATTTTTATGCTCTCCTCTTAGCTATGCCTTGTCACCTTGTTGTCATTACTTAACCGATATATGCAGTTGGCGAAAACACTCCTACACATAAGGTATGGTAGGGTTTCAAGCAAATTGCCCGTAATCAGAATGAATTGAATTACTGCTATACAGAACTCAGCTTTGTATATCACATGAGGATACAAAGCAGACACCAGCACCGCGCGTCAGGCTGTGATTAATTACGGCTGGGAATTGTCTGCACATCGAAATACACGGTCACAGACAACGGCGTGCTGACGAGAGAGGTGATGAGCACCACTACCACTCTCCGACGGCTGGCAATTGTCGGCACATCGAAATACACGGTCACAGACAACGGCGTGCTGACGAGAGAGGTGATGAGCACCACTACCACTCTCCGACGTGAGAATACAGCCAGTGTATTATTGCACTGCCTCTGCTCTTATGTACACGGCATATGTATAGCGTTGTTAGGTCTCGACTGCATTTTCCTGTGCTTGCGTATCTTCCCGTCTGAAGAGCGCGCGGAATTCTTGTGTATTGCACCTGTTCAATTGTACCTAACCGCAATTGCATTCACAACTAGACCGCGGAGTATTTTGCCGGAAGCTTCAGAAGTCAGGCATGCATATTTAGGCAGATACGTGGAACCAGATCTTTGTGGAAGCTGCTTGGCTTGCAAACGCGGCGCTTGGTCGGCATCAAAGAGATCTTAGCTGATACTATGCACGTTTCGCTTTTGTTGGCCGTATGCCAAAATACTTTAAAGATGGAGGTGCAAGTGAATCACCAGTTTGCACGTGTGGTTCATCTACGTGGCTTCGGACGAAAATGTTCCATCCGACACTGTACTATGCATAGGCAGGATCAGACACTGCACGTGGCTACGGAAAGTTGTCACGTTGGTACTCGATATTGATCGCTTGTAGTTAATGAAATTGATTAGCAGTGGTGAAGAAATGCACTAGGATGCCCTTGCTTAAGAACTTCTTGTTATATTCCTTTTGATGTGTCATATTCCTTCTCATTTACGGGGTCAAGTATACCATTCTGAATATTCTATCTTCTAAATAGCTTCCCAGTTAGTCATGGTTATATCCATATAATTTTAGGAGCGGCTTCGTGCACACAATGTCTTCTCTAGCCCCTTAACTATTTCATCTTGTTATTTCCACGGGACCTGTGATAGTTTTTGGGACAACTGGATATCATTCATTGATACAATGCACTTTAAATAATGTCAGTCTGTCGGCTACAGTACCAAGATTGGAGGTAGAGTGTTGGTCTGGTTTGGCCGGCGCTGCTGGGTGGCCGGCTACCACGGCTGGCGCCAGGCCCACCCGGCTCGGGACGCTGCTGGGTGGCCGGCTACCACGGCTGGCGCCAGGCCCACCCGCTCGGGACGCTGCTGGGTGGCCGGCTACCACGGCTGGCGCCAGGCCCACCCGCTCGGGACGCTGCTGGGTGGCCGGCTACCACGGCTGGCGCCGGGCCCACCCGCTCGGGACGCTGCTGGTCGACAGGCCGGCAGACCCGCGTCCCGCAGTCAGCAGCTGAGTGTCACGGCTCTGTTCCGATTGTTGGCCCGACCTACTCACTGCACAACACGAAGACACCCCATACCCTATGCCATACATGTATATATATATATATATATATATATATATATATATATATATATATATATATATATATATATATATATATATATATATATATATACATATATAGATATATATATAATCATGTTGTATGCTGCAGTTTTGATGAAAAATCTGCTTTCCTTATACTATCTCCTAGAGCTTCTGCTTCTATCAGCCAAGAAGTCCGCCCTCGACTACAGCGCCCGGATGTCGACGTACAACCTCTAATTGTTCCCTGATGAATGGTGATTAAAGGGCGTAGTGTGGATATTAAAATAGAAATAGATGGCTTGATTAAAGAACCTTCGTACTGCATGCCACGTACTATATTTTCAAGTGAGAACTGCAATCAAATTATGCCTATTTTGAGCGTGGATTGCACATGATTTTTCAACCAGATGGCGACTTATTGTGTTGAATAGCAGGATAGTCCAATGAAGTTGTGAAAATGTGCCACTCCGAGTTCCAATCATATCCATCAATTGTCTACATGTAATGGTCACCCATCACACAAAACTCGGACTCGCACCGTGATCTCCCTCCCCCCCCACCCTCTCTCTCTCTCTCTCTCTCTCTCTCTCTCTCTCTCTCTCTCTCTCTCTCTCTCTCTCTCTCTCTCTCTCTCTCTCTCTCTCTCTCTCTCTCTCTCTCTCTCTCTCTCTCTCTCTCTCTCTCTCTCTCTCTCTCTCTCTCTCTCTCTCTCTCTATATATATATATATATATATATATATATATATATATATATATATATATATATATATATATATATATATATATATATATATATATATATATATATATATATATATATATATATATATATATATATATATATATATATATATATATATATATATATATATATATATATATATATATATATATATATATATATATATATATATATATATATATATATATATATATATATATATATATATATATATATATATATATATATATATATCTCTCTCTCTCTCTCTCTCTCTCTCTCTCTCTCTCTCTCTCTCTCTCTCTCTCTCTCTCTCTCTCTCTCTCTCTCTCTCTCTCTCTCTCTCTCTCTCTCTCTCTCTCTCTCTCTCTCTCTCTCTCTCTCTCTCTCTCTCTGCCTCAGTCTCTGTATCTTCCTCTTCCTCTGCCCTCTGTCTCTGCCTCTGCCTCTTCCTCTGCCTCTGTCTCTTCCTCTTCCTCTTCCCTTTCCTCTTCCACTGCCTCTACCTCTGCCTCTGCCTTCCTCTGCCTCTGCCTTTCTCTGCTTCTACCTCTGTCTCTGTCTCTGTCTCTGTCTCTGTCTCTGTCTCTGTCTCTGTCTCTGTATCTGCCTCTGCCTCTGCCTCTGTTTTTGTCTCTGTCTCTGTGACTAAGCGGACATTTGAACCTTACACTTTGCGGATACCTCGTGATCGGCTCTTGTACGGGGGAGGGGACGGATTGGCCTCCAAAAGTTGAAAACTTGCGGTTAGTATTCTTCGCAGGATAGCGCAAGCGAATTATCGTGACAAAGTCTGCCTGTCTTGAAAATTGAATGATTTTTAAGGATAAACTCATAAACCCCAACAGGAGATATTCCTCATTGAATTGTGATGGAATGTCCATGGATGAATGCTGAAGCTATTTTTATTTGGCGGCCACTCATCATGGAAGACCCTCTGAATATTCCATGTTCCAGTCGAATTCCTTTTTAATGCCATATATGGTACATGCAATTCTCTATTGATACATATATTGCTCCTTGCAGATGTTTGCACGGAACGTGGGCAAGTGTTCAAAGCTCATCACACTCGAATGTGGCTTCGTATTTGCCAGGTATGAGATCATTCCCCGTCATGTTTAAATAGCGATGCGTCTTTCAAACATGTATGCAGAACTACAGTAATCTCAGATGCGGTACAAATTGCATCACTTGAAACAGTGATCAGCCACTTACTTGCCTATTCCTTGGGTTTGAAAGGAAAAGCTCCGGATGGAAACCACGATTCCCTACCGGCTGCAATAACCACCGACTGCTGTCGGCCTCGGTACAAAATCCATGGCAAGGTGTACCGGTGCGGGGTATGTTGCCACGAGACTCAAAACCTCGGATTGGAATTCGATCCGTTAACTGGATGAAAACACATATCGAAATTTTGCGAACCGGTAAGTCCTAAATCTAGTGAAAAGGAAGAACTTGGAGATTCGTACTTTCCATCCGTGAGGTCTTAAGCTTAACCTCACTGATAAAACTACCTGATAGCCTGTACCGTAGTCTATACATCCAGAGGTGTAATATGATAAGTTTTTGAGTCGCATTATATGAAGGCAGACTGGCAACACGTTCCAGTCTACATCTTTTGCAAGATAGCTAGAGGCCATAATTATATTTGAAAATGTTCAATACTTGTGAAAATCGGACTTTTGACGTTATCTTTGAACATGGATCGCTGTTTCAAGATGAAAGGTCAACTAAGGATGAAAAGTTTGAAATATGGCATCAATCACGAGCTATTGTCATAACCAATGCGGTCCTCTCCATATTGTTTCGCTAGCACGTGCCTCTGGAAATGCTAGGGGTCGCAGCAGTCCTCTTGCACCGGGGAAGTGGCGAAATGCAATGCACGTGCCGTGCCCTATTCCACCTGATTGAATGCATGTTACCCTCGCATTATATAACAAAACATCAAAAAGGCAAGTACGTGACAATGCTGTATTATCAAATCAGCACGGTTCATTATCAACTCAGCACGGTTAACTGTCAAATGAGCACGGTTCATGGTCATCTCAGCACTATTCCGTCATGGATACTGCGTCAGATATTCTATTATGTGCATGTTTTTGGGTACGCCTCACAAAAACTTCCTAATATTGGCAAAATAGAAGAAACATGCTGCTCCGTAGCGAAAGCTGAAAAGAAGAAGTAGAAAGAAATAAGAAGACAGCGACAGCGACGTTCCGCGTTTCCGCTTCGCTTCATTTTCCCTAGGGCCACCGTTTTTTATGTCGAATAGCCACAGAGAACACCTACATGGTGCCGCGAATTGAGAAGAAAGCCATTTCGGGGAACTTAGGAAATATTTATTGGGGAACAAGGACGTTCCGCCTGAAAGGCAGTTTCCGTATAATTATTAATTAGTTAAGTGCGCGCATATTTCATGATCCAATTATATCCTCGTACTGTGACTAATCATAAAGGAGACCAGCACTGACTGATCATCGTACTCATTGAACATTCACCGCGTGATGTTGTCTGACGTCCAACATTGCGATATATTTCCCTTGGTAGAGCCACTGTTTACTGGAGTGCCAGCGAGTCTCTCATCTACCACCGACCGTGAGGATGATGCGGGCGTGCCCTGTATCTTTTGTGTGGCTCGCGGGAGCTGGTGAGTGATGGTGGACAGTGGTAGGCAGGGGTGGACAGTGGCCGATGGTGTTGGATTAGTGGTGGGCAGTGGTGGGCAGTGGTGGGTGGTGGTGGGCAGTGGTGGGCAGTGATGAGTGGTGGTGGGCAGTGGTGGACGGTGGTAGGCAGTGGTGGTCAATGGTGGATGGTGTGGGTCAGTGGTGGGCAGTGGTGAGTGGTGGTGAGCTGTGGTGGACGGTGGCAGGCAGTGGTGGACAGGAGTGGATGGTGTTGGATTATCGGTGGGCAGTGATGAGCAGTGGTGAGCGGTGGTGTGCAATAGTGGATGGCGCCGGGCAATGGTGGGAGCAGATGGACGACCTCGGGAAGACTTGGGCAGTGGTGGGCTGCAGTAAACTTTAGTAAGTGGTGGTGGGTAGTGGTGGATGGTGCTGGGCAGTGGTGGGCCGCAGTTAATTATAGTAAGTGGTGGTGGGCAGTCGTAAGTGCAGTGAACCAAGTGGAGGCCTAGTATCGAATCGGATATTGAGTGAATAGCTTAGACAGGAATTGGAACTGTAGTCAAGATGTTGTTGGATTGATTGAAATGAAATGATGAAAATGGACTGGCTACAGGTATTACAGCACACCCAACAGCCTCGGCCTCGTGGATGAGGTTTCCTACCACAGGTTGACAGGATGTCACTGGACGGATTTCGTTGAGTCTCTAGTACAAATTTTATTTATTATTATTTTATATTCTTTATTATAAAAGCTTCGCGCTGTCTTTGCCACACACCTTATGTTCTGATATGTGCTTTGTGTTGTGGCTTTTGTGTTACGGAAATCGCTTGATATCGACATCACGGGCCGGTGAGTCCCTTCAACCCTCAACCTCCTACAACCAGCGCTTGCCAGCCGTCTCAAATGACGATACTCATTTTCGGTGGCTGGTTCGAGGCTATGTACGTGTTGATCAAACGCCTGCGACCCCTTCCGAATACATTGTGTGCTGTCGTCTGCCCTGCGACCTGTCGGGACCTCATCCTGTGTTATCCCATGTACCTAATCTGAGTCCTCTGCTGGTGCCACATATGCAATATCCTGGACCCTCTGCTTGCTGCCGGTGCGGCCCATCGGGATCAATGTGCCCCCCCCCCCCTCCTCGTGCGATCCATCCTGGGTCCATGCGGCCTGTTTCCATGCGACCTACCTCGGACTCATAATGTACCCTCCGCGCGGCTCATGCGGGACCAGTTGTGTGCTGCCTGCGCGTCTGACCCCCTCACGCGTCTGACCCCTCCACTCATCTGACCTCGCGGGTGCCGGGCGGACGCTGAGGTTCGATGCGGGGTCGAACATGTTCGATGCGGGGTCGGACAATTTTTATGAGCTGTTGTAGACGTTGCATCGCCACCCATCCTCGGATTGCTTGCATGCACAAAGCTCCGGCTCATCAACATATTTGACTAAGTGAAACACTGCAAGAATGGAGAAAGAGCGTGCTCTTGATATAAACAATGATATTGAGGATGGGAGTGATGGGAACGTGGCACCAGAAACCTCGGCACAAGAACGGAGAGAAAAAACGAAAGTAAGAAGAGAACACGAAGAACAAAAAAATCAGAGAAACCAAAGGAAAATGTCGCATCGTAAGAAAACATGTCGCGTGTGTGTGTGTGTGTGTGTGTGTGTGTATGTGTTATGTTTCAAGTGCTAAAGGCGAGGGCTGGGTGGAGGACATGTCCGGGATATCTAAATGGTTTTAGTTTTACTTTACTACTCCGCAAGATAATTTGCAGCTGGAGCGGGGAGGGTGATTTTGAGAGTGCCTACTTTTGTCGAAGAACACCGAGAGGTCTTTACCGTGCGGACAAGGAGGTAATTGTCCACACCGCCTATCACGCCGGCCGCCGCTTGTTAGTCGTTAGTAGAGGTTTAATCTAAAGCAGGCCATGCAGAGTTGTCAGTGGGGTTAGTATGGTGTTTGGCAATTCGGCTCATGTACATCAGCTGTACCTGTGGGTAGCCGTTTCACGTTATGAGTTGCAAGGTAATTCGGCTCATGTATGTCTGATGACTCATCTGGGTGGTCGTTTCACGTTAAGCTAACATTTTATTTTTCAAAGCAAGTAGGCTCATCTGCGTCCGACGGCACCGCTTGGTAACCATTTATTCCTAATTGGAAAGCAAATCGGCTCATGTACGTCCGATGCCATTCGGGGATGGCTATTTATGTGTTTCCTCCGTGTGTATCGCGGACATGCATTGCGTGTTGAATTGTGTGTTGGTGGTGTGGTGTCTACAGTGCTTCTGAGCCCCTACGCGAATTCTAGTGGACCGACGCGAATTTTTGTGGTCCCAGCGCGACTTTTGGGGGCCTCGGCTCGATTCTTGGGAGCATATCCCTCTTAGGAGGGAGGGGCCATTTGCCCCTTTGATATGTCACTGCGGCCACCGAAGGAGTTCTATTTTTTATATAGGTCCTTACGTGATATTTTTGGGTCCTGGTACGATTCTTCGGTCTCCAGGTGCGATCTTTTTCGGTGCCCTGACACGTTTTTTTCCAGTGCCCAACGGGTTTTGTGGGGACTTTGACCCGATTTTTTGGGCGCAGAGTGACATTCCGGTTGATAATTGATTTTTGGGGCAGCAGCAACCTTTGGGGTCCAGGCGCCACTTTTTTGGTCCCCAGTGAGATTTTCGAAGGTTGCGACGTGACTTTTTTTAGTCCATTGTAATCTTTTGTGTCCCGACGTCATTTGCTTGGATCCCTAGCGCGAGTTTTAGCGACCTCGACACTTTGTGGGTGTCCAATACGTTTTGGATGCTTTTAGTATCATTGTTGGGGCCCAAGAGTGATTATCCATGTCCGGATTGTTTTTCGTTGCCCCGGCTTCATTTGTGTCTAAATGATACTGTTGGGGAACGGTACGACTTATCGTGCCCTTAGCGTGATTTGCATGATCCGGGCGTGCATTTTTGGTACCCATAGGCTCAGCGAGATCTTCAGGGGCCCCGGCCGGATCTTTTTGGGCCCATGTCGTGATTTTCAAGTACCCCGACACGACTCCTGCCATTTCAGATGCTTCTAGCAAATTATAGACCTCCTCTCGCGTCTTAGGGGGCTCGTCTCATTTCCTGGAGCTTCTTTCCCGGTTTTGGACGTCTTCTCGTCCGTCCTACCCTCCTCCATATTCAATGGTCATCCTCTCCCGTTTTGGAGGACCTCCTCCCACATCCTGGGCCCCCTTTAACATGGCATGGGACTTCCTCTCATGTTCCAGGGGCATCCTCTGCCAAATTAGGGGCCTCCTGCCACGCCTCGTGGGCCTCCTCCTTTGTCCTCGCAAAGCTTACCCGTCTTGAGGGGATCTTCAATTTTGGAAACCTCGCCTCCTTCCATACCTGCTACCTACCACTTCCCTTTTAAGGGCCTTCTCTCATTTCCTGGGAATTCCTTCCGGTCGTCGGGGCCTCATTCGGCCCTGGAGACCTCCTACTCCATCTCGAGGGACTCCTCTCGAGTCCGGCAGGGGCCTGCTTTTTTCTTTTTGAGGATTTCTTTTTCAAATTAGGGGCCTCCTCTCACGTCTTCGGGTCCTCCTGTTCCGCGTTTTGATTCTATCTTTTCACATTTTAAGGTTGGCCTCTGATCTCCTGGTGGACTCCTGTTCTCTCTTAGGTGGCTCCTCTTCCAAATTACACGCAACCTTTCCTATCTCAGTTACCTTGTAATTTCCTGTGGACCTTCTTACCCGTCTTGAAGCCTTCTTTCTTGCCTGGGAGCATCCCTCTTATCTAATGGCCATTCTCTCCTATTTTAGGGGCTTCCTCGTGCATCATAGGGTCTCTTTCCAATCTTATATCGTCCTCTTCCGAATTAGGTGCTTCCTGCCACTTTTCGGGATTATCCTTTTCTATCTTGGTGGAACCTTACCAGTTTCGGGGACTGCTTTTACGTCTTCGAAACCTCATCTCATATCCACTGGCTTTCTCTTCCGTCTTAGGGCCTTCTCTCATTTTCTGAGGTCTCCCTTCCCGTATTGGGGCCTCCTTTACAATCCTGGGGGCCTCCTTTGCAATCATGAGGGCCTCCTTTGCAATCCTGGGGGCCTCCTTTGTAATTCTGGGGGCCTCCTTTGCAATAATTGGGGTCTCCTTTGCAATCCTGTGGCCTCTTTTGCAATCCTGGGGCCTCCTTTACAATCCTGTGGGCTTCCTTCGCAATCCTGAGGGCCTCCTTGCAATCCTGGGGGCCTCCTTTTCAATCCTGGGGGCCTCCTTTGTAATCCTGGGGGCCTCCTTTGCATTCCCGGGGGCCTCCTGTGCAATCCTGGAGTCCTCCTTTGTAATCCTGGTGGCCTCCTTTGTAATCCTGGGGCGTCCTTTGTAATCCTGGGGGCCTCCTTTGTAATCCTGGAGGCCTCCTTTGCAATCCTGGGGGCCTCCTTTGCAATCGTGAGGGCGTCCTTTGCATTCCTGGTGGTCTCCTTTGCAATCCTGGAGTCCTTCTTTGCAAACCTGGTGGCCTCCTTTGCAATCCTGGGGGCCTCCTTTGCAATCCTGGTGGCCTCCTTTGAAATCCTGGAGGCCTCCTTTGCAATCCTGGGGGCCTCCTTTGCAATCCTGGGGGCCTCCTTTGTAATCCTGGTGTCCTCCTTTGCAATCCTGAGGGCCTCCTTTGCAATCCTGGAGTCCTACTTTGTAATCATGGGGGCCTCCTCTGCAATCCTGGGGCATCCTTTGCAATCCGGGGGCTCCTTTTCAATCCTGGGGCCTCCTTTTCAATCCTGGGGGCCTCCTTTTCAATCCTGGGGCCTCCTTTGGAATCCTGTGGGCCTCCTTTGTAATCCTGGGGGCCTCCTTTGCAATCCTGGGGCCTCCTTTGCAATCCTGGGGGCCTACTATGCAATCCTGGGGCCTCCTTTGCAATCCTGGGGCCTCCTTTGCATTCCCGGGGGCCTTCTTTGCAATCCTGGAGTCCTCCTTTGTAATCCTGGTGGCCTGCTTTGTAATCCTGGGGCGTCCTTTGTAATCATGGGGGCCTCCTTTGTAATCCTGGAGGCCTCATTTGCAATCCTGGGGGCCTCATTTGCAATCCTGGAGGCCTCCTTTGCAATCGTGAGGGCCTCCTTTGCATTCCTGGGGGTCTCCTTTGCAATCCTGGAGTCCTCCTTTGCAAACCTGTGGGCCTCCGTTGCAATCCTGGGGGCCTCCTTTGCAATCCTGGAGTCCTCCTTTTCAATCCTGGTGGCCTCCTTTGCAATCCTGGGAGCCTCTTTTGCAATCCTGGGGCCTCCTTTTCAATCCTGGGGCCTCCTTTTCAATCCTGGGGGCCTCCTTTGTATCCTGGAGGCCTCCTTTGCAATCCTGGGGGCCTCCTTTGCAATCCTGGGGGCCTCCTTTGTAATCCTGGAGGCCTCCTTTGCAATCGTGAGGGCGTCCTTTGCATTCCTGGGGGTCTCCTTTGCAATCCTGGAGTACTTTGCAAACCTGGGGGCCTCCTTTGCAATCCTGGGGCCTCCTTTGCAATCCTGGGGGCCTCCTTTTCAATCCAGGGGGCCTCCTTTGTAATCGTGGGGACCTCCTTTGCAAACCTGGGGGCCTCCTTTACAATCCTGGGGGCCTCCTTTGCAATCCTGGAGTCCTCCTTTGAAATCCTGGTGGCCTCCTTTGCAATCCTGGGAGCCTCTTTTGCAATCCTGGGGCCTCCTTTTCAATCCTGGGGGCCTCATTTTCAATCCTCTGTGCCTCTTTTGGAATCCTGGAGGCCTCCTTTGCAATCATGGGGCCTCCTTTGCAATCCTGGGGGCCTCCTTTGTAATCTTGGAGGCCTCCTTTGCAATCGTGAGGGCCTCCTTTGCATTCCTGGGGGCCTCCTTTGTAATCCTGGAGGCCTCCTTTACAATCCTGGGGGCCTCCTTTGCAATCCTGTGGACTTCCCTTGTAATCCTGGAGGCCTCCTTTGCAATCCTGGGGGCCTCCTTTGCAATCTTTGGGGCCTCCTTTGTAATCCTGGAGGCCTCCTTTGCAATCATGAGGGCCTCCTTTGCATTCTTGGGGGTCTCCTTTGCAATCCTGGAGTCCTCCTTTGCAAACCTGGGGGCCTCCTTTGCAATCCTGGGGGCCTCCTTTGCAATCCTGGGGGCCTCCTCTTCAATCCAGGGGGCCTCCTTTTTAATCATGGAGGCCTCCTTTGCAATCCTGGGGGCCTCCTTTTCAATCCAGGGGCCTCCTTTGTAATCCTGGAGGCCTCCTTTGCAATCCTGGGGGCCTCCTTTGCAATCCTGGGGGCATTCTTTGCATTCCTTGGGGCCTCCGTGTCAAGTGTTGGCACTCTCGTGATTTCTGGGGCCTCCTATCCTCTCCTAGGTGACTCCTTCTTCAAATTAGGGGCCTCCTCTCACGTCTTGGAGGCCTCCTCTTGTGTCTCGTCGGCCTCATTGCTCACTTTTTTCCTGTGCATCTCCGGATAGGGGCCTCCTCAAATTTCAGGGGGGCGGCGCCCCCCTCCCCTGTTTGACGGCAGGGGGGCGACTGCCAAAGATGATCCAAACGTCTTCCGGGAACTTCGCTGGATGTAGCATCACCATACGAAGAATCCCGAAGACCGGGAGTTTCACTGTTGCTGCCCAACACCGCGTTTTGTCCGATTACACCTGTGCCACTGGGGAGTGCAATATCATAGACCGGGTGCATCAGCGGCCGCAGGCTCCGCCACTGCCGGTGCTCTCGGCTGTGCAGTGTCTATTTCGAGCTTATGACGGCTGCACGGTTGTGACATGTGCATGCCAAACGTACTAGTCCAGACATACGTTGTGCCATGGTGTATACATGGTATTCATTCATGGCAAAAATGGCCCGACAAGCTAGTCACGAAACGCGCTGTCTAGTCCATAAAGATCTGTTAATCCATTAAGCAAGAGTGCAGTTTCTAACAGATCAGTTGTTATCTCAGTATCAGCATAGTAAATTTCAATTCACACATCCTCTTATTGCCTGGTGCGATATTTGCAATTGCTGAAAACCAATGTCTGTCGAGACAAATTGAAGAAGAAACTGCAGCCCCGCTTTCAATGACATGGATATGTATGACATAGTTCAGCATGAGTGGCTTTGGGTGCTGTGTGACCCTGCAGTCTGCTGCCGTGTGCGCCCAGATAGCTGTCATCCATTATTCTTGCTTTTTGAAACTACCATGTTTGCTGTTTACTTACCTTGTGGTATGTTTTCAAATGACATGGATATGTATGACATAGTTCAACATGAGTTGCTTTGGGTGCTGTGTGACCCTGCACACTGTTGCCGTGTGCGCCCAGATGGCTGTTATCCATTATTTGTGCTTTTTGAAACTACCATGTTTGCTGTTTACTAACCTTGTGGTATGTTTTCAAATGACATGGATATGTATTACATAGTTAAACATGAGTGGCATTGGGTGCTGTGTGACCCTGCAGTCTACTGCCGTGTGCGCCCAGATAGCTGTCATACATTCTTCTTGTTTTTGGAATTACTATGATGTTTTGCCATGTACTTGCATTGTGCTATGCTTGCCAGTGTTTGATAATGGTATGCTTAGCCATACTAAATAAAACAAATAAAAATGTCTGCATGCAGTATCACCTGATTAATATGGCGACTATTTCATGTCGTGAATCATTGAATACTTGGTTCAGTGGCTTGCCCATGAGCTTGCAAATACGGACATCGAAGTTTCACTCGCCTTCTAATGGAGTCTCCTACTAGTGTGCCCCTTGGGTTCACATGTAGTCACATATTGGAATAGTAAGTCGAAGGGGATTGAAATTGTTCCATCAGCCCAACTGTGTTATTGATGGACAACGATGAGACACTAGGGGGCTGATTGTAGTCCCTGCGCCTTAGCTGCACGCCCTGTAGGACATAATATGACTCCAAGACCAGATCGAGGTTCAACGTGTGGCATCGCTGGCGGCCCAGGAGACTCCCACAGCTATTATGATGGGGAATATATCTGGAAGCCCTGTTGCATTAGCAGGAGGCCCTGGAACACCATAATATACCGTAATTGCGGAGTTTCAGCAAGTAGATCGGGAGGGGACCAGAAAGTAGCAGAAGGCCTAAACTAGGAACTAAGTCCGCAGTCTATGGGAAAGTGTCAAAACTGACTAAGAGCCTCAGCGGCATGGCAAGAGGCCCCATAGGCACGTCACTGGGAGGGTGGCAGGTATTTGACTAGTGGGATGCTCCGTCTGCCATTGGCACGTCACTGGGAGGGTGGCAGGTATTTGACTAGTGGGATGCTCCGTCTGCCATTGGCACGTCACTGGGAGGGTGGCAGGTATTTGACTAGTGGGATGCTCCGTCTGCCATTGGCACGTCACTGGGAGGGTGGCAGGTATTTGACTAGTGGGATGCTCCGTCTGCCATTGGCACGTCACTGGGAGGGTGGCAGGTATTTGACTAGTGGGATGCTCCGTCTGCCATTGCAGCAACAGCAGAGCTCTTGCAACCCACTGGGAGGCTCCAAATCCTACGGAATTCGTGACAGGCCGTGAGGGTCTCGAACGTCCCACAGTTCTGATTGCGGTCAAGAAAATACTCCAGCATCTAGGCCGGGTAGTCCTAGATGTTACACGGTAGGTTCTAATTTGCAGGACTCGACGGTTTCAATTGTTCCGTGACGGTGCCGGTTCAGAACAATGGGAGGTTCCAATAAAGAGGACCCGATAGCGCGACAGGAACCTCCACCAGTCCACCAAGAGGCAATGGCAAATCTATGGAAATTGGTTCGCTTTAGACCAGTGGGGACGCTGCATGCTGGAATGTAGTCCCGGTACTTCGTGGAAAGGGCAGTGTGGCTAACAGGAAGCCCTGCGCAGTTTCTCAGCCTAAGACGCCTCTCACAGGAAAAGGCGCCCATTTGACACAAAACGGCGTCCCATCAGTATGCTCCAGTGCACCCTCCGTCCTCAACGAATATCCCGCCGAAGACACCCCTTTGAAGGAATGTGCCCCCTCCCCCGACGATAATTTATCGATCCGACCTTAATTGTGACACCGCTAGTTCTATATACGAGGTCAGATGGGTGTCCTTCACCACACCCCTAGCGCGACGTATTCATCTTGACATCGCCATCGCCGGTCGCTAGTTCAGTTGTGCTCCGTGTCCTTGTATTGCCAATCCTGTCTCCCTGACACTGTTGGTAATGTCCATCTTTGTGCTCAAACACCATTGTGCCCGTCCTGCGAATTTGTATGACATGCCCTGTACCATTCTCCTGACACCACCGGTTCCACCGTGAGTCTACATGACACCGCCGCCCCATACCACATGAGTAGTAGTCTCGTCCTAAGTTCTGACGACATCTACATGAATAATGAAGTCGATGCGCCCTAAGCCCCCCGCCAAGTTCTGATGACATCGTCGGTTCCGGTCGGAGTCGAAATCCTAAATATAATGTTGGCGCCTTTTTCTGGCCGGAGGGGTACCACCTTCCCATGGGAGGCACATTCCCCCGGTGCCCATCCTGCTTTACGCCCCTGCACCGTGTGGGGAGGAATTATGTTGCAACAGTTATCTCTTACTTGCTCCCAAGGGCGTCGCCACCGGGGGCGGGCAGGGGGGCAGTCGCCCCCTGCCGTCAACCAGGGGGGCGCCGCCACCCCCCCTGAAATTTGAGGAGGCCCCTATCCGGAAATGCACAGGAAAAAAGTGAGCAGTGAGGCCGACGACACACGAGAGGAGGCCTCCAAGACGTGAGAGGAGGCCCCTAATTTGAAGGAGTCACCTAGGAGAGGATAGGAGGCCCCAGAAATCACGAGAGTGCCAACAATTGGCACGGAGGCCCCCAGGAATGCAAAGGATGCCCCCAGGATTGCAAAGGAGGCCCCCAGGATTGCAAAGGAGGCCTCCAGGATTACAAAGGAGGCCCCCAGGATTGAAAAGGAGGCCCCCAGGATTGCAAAGGAGGTCCCCAGGATTGCAAAGGAGGCCCCCAGGTTTGCAAAGGAGGACTTAAGGATTGCAAAGGAGGCCCCCAGGAATGCAAAGGAGGCCCCCAGGATTGCAAAGGAGGCCTCCAGGATTGTAAAGGAGGCCTCCATGATTACAAAGGAGGCCCCCCATGATTGAAAAGGAGGCCCCCAAGATTGCAAAGGAGGCCCCCAGGATTGCAAAGGAGGCCTCCATGATTACAAAGGAGGCCCCCAGGATTGTAAAGGAGGCCCCCAGGATTGCAAAGGAGGCCCCCAGGTTTGCAAAGGAGGACTCCAGGATTGCAAAGGAGACCCCCAGGAATGCAAAGGAGGCCCTCACGATTGCAAAGGAGGCCTCCAGGGTTGCAAAGGAGACCACCAGGATTTCAAAGGAGGACTCCAGGATTGCAAAGGAGGCCCCAGGATTGCAAAGTAGGTCCCAGGATTGCAAAGGAGGCCCCCAGGATTGCAAAGGAGTCCTCCAGGATTACAAAGGAGGCCCCCAGGATTACAAAGGAGTACCCCAGGATTGAAAACGAGGCCCCCATGATTGTAAAGGAGGCCCCAGGATTGCAAAGGAGGCCCCCGGATTGCAAAGGATGCCCCAGGATTGCAAAGGAGGCCCCCATGATTACAAAGGAGGACTCCAGGATTGCAAAAGAGGCCCTCAGGATTGCAAAGGAGGACACCAGGATTGCAAAGGAGGCCTCAGGATTGCAAAGGAGGCCCCATGATTACAAAGGAGGACTCCAGGATTGCAAAGGAGGCACCATGATTGCAAAGGAGGCCCCCAGGATTACAAAGGAGGACTCCAGGATTGCAAAGGACACCCCCAGGATTGCAAAAGGAGGCCTCCAGGATTGCAAAGGAGGCCCCAGGATTGCACAGGAGGCCCCTAGGATTACAAAGGAGGCCCTCAGGATTGCGAAGGAAGCCCTCAGGATTGTAAAGGAGGCCCCCAGGATTGCAAAGGAGGCCCCAGGATTCCAAAAGAGACCCCCATGATTGCAAAGGAGGCCCCCATGATTGCAAAGGAGGCCCCCAGGATTGCAAAGGAGGTCCCCAGGATTGCAAAGGAGGCCCCCAGGTTTGCAAAGGAGGACTCAAGGATTGCAAAGGAGGCCCCCAGGAATGCAAAGGAGGCCCCCAGGATTGCAAAGGAAGCCTCCAGGATTGCAAAGGAGGCCTCCATGATTACAAAGGAGGCCCCCATGATTGAAAAGGAGGCCCCCAAGATTGCAAAGGAGGCCCCCAGGATTGCGAAGGAGGCCTCCATGATTACAAAGGAGGCACCCAGGATTGTAAAGGAGGCCCCCAGGATTGCAAAGGAGGCCCCCAGGTTTGCAAAGGAGGACTCCAGGATTGCAAAGGAGACCCCCAGGAATGCAAAGGAGGCCCTCACGATTGCAAAGGAGGCCTCCAGGATTGCAACGGAGGCCCCAAGATTGCAAAAGAGGCTTCCAGGATTGCAAAGGAGACCACCAGGATTTCAAAGGAGGACTCCAGGATTGCAAAGGAGGCCTCCAGGATTGCAAAGGAGGCCCCAGGATTGCAAAGGAGGCCACATGATTACAAAGGAGGCCACCCGGATTGCAAAGGAGGACTCCAGGATTGCAAAGGAGGCCCCCGGGAATGCAAAGGAGGCCCCAGGATTGCAAAGGAGGCCCCAGGATTGCAAAGTAGGTCCCAGGATTGCAAAGGAGGCCCCCAGGATTGCAAAGGGGTCCTCCAGGATTACAAAGGAGGCCCCCAGGATTACAAAGGAGGACCCCAGGATTGAAAACGAGGCCCCCATGATTGTAAAGGAGGCCCCAGGATTGCAAAGGAGGCCCCCGGATTGCAAAGGATGCGCCAGGATTGCAAAGGAGGCCCCCATGATTACAAAGGAGGACTCCAGGATTGCAAAAGAGGCCCTCAGGATTGCAAAGGAGGACACCAGGATTGCAAAGGAGGCCCCATGATTACAAAGGAGGACTCCAGGATTGCAAAGGAGGCACCAGGATTGCAAAGGAGGACCCCAGGATTACAAAGGAGGACTCCAGGATTGCAAAGGACACCCCCAGGATTGCAAAATGAGGCCTCCAGGATTGCAAAGGAGGCCCCAGGATTGCACAGGAGGCCCCTAGGATTACAAAGGAGGCCCCCAGGATTGCAAAGGAGGCCCTCAGGATTGCAAAGGAGGCCCCCAGGATTGCAAAGGAGGCCCAATACGGGAAGGGAGACCTCAGAAAATGAGAGAAGGCCCTAAGACGGAAGAGAAAGCCAGTGGATATGAGATGAGGTTTCGGAGACGTAAAAGCAGTCCCCGAAACGGGTAAGGTTCCACCAAGATAGAACAGGATAATCCAGAAAAGTGGCAGGAAGCACCTAATTCGGAAGACGACGATATAAGATTGGAAAGAGACCCTATGATGCACGAGGAAGCCCCTAAAATAGGAGAGAATGGCCATTGGATAAGAGGGATGGCTCCCAGGCGATAAAGAAGGCTTCAAGACGGGTAAGAAGGTCCTCCGGAAATGACAAGGTAACTGAGATAGGAAAGGTTGCGTGTAATTTGGAAGAGGATCCACCTAAGAGAGAACAGGAGTCCGCCAGGAGATAAGAGGCCAACCTTAAAATGGGAAAAGACAGAATCAAAACGCGGAACAGGAGGCCCCGAAGACGTGAGAGGAGGCCCCTAATTTGAAAAAGAAAGCCTCAAAAGAAAAAAGGAGGCCCCTGCCGAACTCGAGAGGAGTCCCTCGAGATGGAGTAGGAGGTCTCCAGGGCCGAATGAGGCCCCGACGACCGGAAGGAATTCCCAGGAAATGAGAGAAGGCCCTTAAAATGGAAGTGGTAGGTAGCAGGTATGGAAGGAGGCGAGGTTTCCAAAATTGAAGATCCCCTCAAGACGGGTAAGCTTTGCGAGGACAAAGGGGAGGCCCACGAGGCGTGGCAGGAGGCCCATAATTTGGCAGAGGATGCCCCTGGAATATGAGAGGAAGTCCCATGCCATGTTAAAGGGGCCCCAGGATGTGGGAGGAGGTCCTCCAAAACGGGAGAGGAGGACCATTGAATATGGAGGAGGGTAGGACGGACGAGAAGACGTCCAAAACCGGTAAAGAAGCTCCAGGAAATGAGACGAGACCCCTAAGACGCGAGAGGAGGTCTATAATTTGCTACAAGCATCTGAAATGGCAGGAGTCGTGCCGGGGTACTTGAAAATCACGACATGGGCCCAAAAAGATCCGGCCGGGCCCCTGAAAATCTCGCTGAGCCTATGGGTACCAAAAATTCACGCCCGGATCATGAAAATCACTCTAGGGGCACGATAAGTCGTACCGTTCCCCAACAGTATCATTTGGACACAAATGAAGCCGGGGCAACGAAAAACAATCCGGACATGGATAATCACTCTTGGGCCCCAACAATGACACCAAAAGCATCCAAAACGTATTGGACACCCACAAAGTGTCGAGGTCGCTAAAACTACCGCTAGGGATCCAAGCAAATGACGTCGGGACACAAAAGATTACATTGGACTAAAAAAGTCGCGTCGCAGCCTTCGAAAATCTCACTGGGGGACCAAAAAGTCGCGCCTGGACCCCAAAGGTTGCGCCTGCCCCAAAAATCAATTATCAACCGGAATGTCACTCTGCGCCACAAAAAAAATGGGTCAAAGACCCCATCGGTAGTACCAAAAATTTGGTCTGGGCATCACAAATTAACGTCGGGCCTGCCAACAATTGGCGTCTATGGCCCCTCATAGGCGCCGTGTGACCCCCAAAGTCCCATCGGTATCCGAAAAATAAAGCTGGAGCCCTCCAAAATCAGGAGGGATTGCAAAAAGTCCGGGTCAGGACAATGGTTCTGGAGCACCGAACATGTCATCAGATGCCTTGACAAATCGCGTACGGCATCGAAAAACATACCGGAGCTCGAAGAAAATCGAGGTGAGATACAAAAACATGGCACCAGGGACTCAAACACAAAAACATCGGAATCTCTCAAGGCACACAGGGGCCATATGACCGTACAAGGGCCTGAAAAGAGGCTGGGGCCGCAAAAAGTAACATGATCCCAAAACGAACAAAAATACCGGGCACTAAGTAAACACATCGAGATCTTTGAAAGCGCCCCGAGAACTAAAGAAAAAATATTCGGTGCGCAAAAAAAGCAACAAAACCCTAAAACGAGCAGGGGTTTCGAAAATGCGTTGGGCCTCTAACAAAAATGAATTAGAGCCTTAAGACACATCCGTAGACGAAGAAATACGAAACGGGTCCAAAGAAGTACACTCAGGCAGGGCTTCGGTTCGGTAGCCAACCTGGAAGCATGTTTAATCAAAGATATGTGGTGCATCAAAGCTCAGCGGGTAGGTATTCGCATTTCTTCACCATAAAATATGGTAAGAAGGCAACTAACGATCGAATTTAATTAATCGAATTTTCGCAGCGAACGCTCATAAGAAGCATTTATCACGTCATATATGGCGCAAGTCTATCATGTGGCAGCAATTAACAAAGCTTAGGAGGCCCAGCAGAATCCGTAGCATCGCACGAAGTGTGGCGAATGCGCCAAATGCGCAAGATGGGTGTGCACTTGCACTAACGTTGGTGTCGTCGCGACCGGGCACTATGAACTTGAATGTCTGAAATTGTAAAATTTTACATTTTAAAGTGATTTGTGCAGGTGTAATTTCAGCAGTGCGAGGTGACTTATCAAGGAATGCCAAAAGAATACATTTGAACAGGTTGTGGGAGCTAGGGTTGAAATCCGACGAATCAGAAAACGAAACGATAGTGGTAGATTAGGCCCCTCCACAGGATAATTAAGTTGATCACTAATTATTTTATTTAAAAAGTTCCCCTTTGACAAAATAGTGGTCGAATTCGGAAGACTTTATTCAGTAGTTGGACCCCCTCCAAATACGTTTGCCCCCTCCCCTTGACGCAAATATTGGTGCGTCACTGGTCTCCCAATAATTTTCAGAACTTACGCCCACGGAGCAAAGCCAACATTGCGGGGGTAAATTCCCCCTCACAAGCATACAAAACAACAGCGATGCCCCATATTAAATGGGAGGAATGATGTTTTAAAATGTATTTTCTTCCTACAAAGTTGTCTTCTGTGATTACAGCCTGCATGATTAGAGCTTCCCAGCTTCAGTACCTTCTCAACGACATAATTTACAAAACGGTACAGCACAGCGATAACCATGGGCGTGACGGCGTGGAATTCGAAGGTGTTGCATTATTTATGCATTGTCATTGTTACATTGTTGCATTGCCATTGATGCATGGTTGTTCAATGCTTGTTCTTGCCGTGAATTTATTCGCGGAGTATTTATTATTTTAGCTTCTGTGCCATGTGCCTTGCAGCCAGCACCAAATGTTATGAAAAAAATTAATAAATCCCAAGATGACGATCAGAAAACCAATTCAATCTACTTCTCGTTGTCACCTTCGCGAAATTGTTGTCCTGGGACTGAGAAAGGATCGTTTAAGTTTGTTTATGAGATCAAGCTGGTGGTAATGACTAACAGTAGTGATGAACCTAGCTATATTCAGTTAAACTTGGTGAACAAAGAAGTGGGTTGATCAATGGGAGATATATTTAAGATATGCTCAGAACGAGCCCCACCAGCTCGCTACAATATAGAGGCCAGCGGAAAGATTCTTGTCGTCGATAAAGCATAAAGATATTGGTTTGTTTTGGCACGGACGTATTTATCTACATTTGCTTATTTATACCCTGGTATGGCTCGGTTTTCAGCGAAAAAAGAAACGTTCTTGCTATTGCGCTTTGCGTAAATTATATACCATGCCAAGAACAAACAAGACATCAATATGAAATCATGTTCCCATTCGGGAACCATACTAAGAGCCTAAAAAAGCAAGAGGAGGCTCTACACAGTGGAGGCCCCTTTTCGGGGAGCAGGAGGCCCCCTATCAACATTGCCCCCCCTGGAAGAATTTCGTGGCGACGCCACTGCCTGCTCCTACCCCTCCTTCCCAGCCGTGATCTTCACGGCTGGCCTAGGTTTCATCATACTGCTACTACCCGTGGCACCGCGCGATTCCGCGGCGCTCGACATTAATGCAGTCAGCATGGGTCAAAGCAAAACGTCCTATTGGTAGATAAAAATAAGTATCATATTCGTGGACAAGATTCTTCAAGCTTTCAAATGAACCCAATTTTGTCCCATTTTAATTGTATTTAAGATCGGAAATGTCGTATGGAAAACACGGAAGTTTGGCTGGAGCGCCTACGGTACTGAGCAATTGTCCAGCCCATGTGATGTCATCGGTTGCCAAACGATATTAGAGGGCCCCGCTTATGACCTATTGGTGAGGAAAATGTCAACACCCGATGCAAACAAGCTTGTTTGCCTCAGTTGCGCCGGTTGTGCCGTTATTGCGGTGTTTCGTTGATAGGTATGTGTTTTAGGCAATTTTTAAGGCAGTCTAGGTAGGCAAACCCTAGATAAGGGCCTAGGTACCTACCTTGCCTGTCTATCGGTGTATCATAGGTTGTGAATTTAAGGTATCTTATTGGAGCCTCAGAACATTTCTGCATTAAGTTATCTTAATTATTGGCTTTTTCCATTGCAATGTTTATGAACGTGGTTAAGATGATGTGACCACTCATTTCCTCTGCGAATGCTTACTTTTAAATTAGCAAGCAAAATAACACAAAGGATAAATTTGCAGTTTCAGACAATTTGTTTTCCAGAGATGTATTTTTCCAGTGCAATGTATGAATGTAAGGGCCCTTGTGGCTCATAGTTGCACTGATCTTTTATGTCTTTATGTCTTTATGAATGATGCAATCACTCATTTCCTTTGCAAATGCATACATTTCCATTGGGTCAAAATAAATAGGTGCCAAATGACCCTGTAGTTGGCACACCCTTAAACCCGAATAATCAATCAATCAAGGGATAAGAATCACACCCAATAAGGTGCATATAGTTGGGTAATGTAGCATACAAAGTATGCTGGCCATAACAATCTCACAATGGGTCCGTACTACCGACCGTAACGACATCACGCATGGTCTGTACCAGCGTACATAGCGAGAGTACGTATGAACAGTCTCTACCTACCGTTCAGCAGTGGAATGTGCATATTTTCTGTACGTACGGGCGGTGCCGGCTGGGGTGGAGTGGAGGCCGATTGTGACCTCATTTGACCCTGAAGGCATTGACCTGGGGTCATGAAATGTATACTGCAGTGAGTTCACTACAGCTGTAATTCCTCCAAATTTTGTGCTTTTAGTTTCAGATCTTAGGTGCCCTAACCAGTATTTTTTTCTTAAACAGTGTTTTTGGGATTGTGGGATTTTTTTCACGGGACGTTTATGAACGTCATTCGGAAGATGCGATCATTCGTTTTCTTGGTAAATGCTTACGTCTCGGTTAATCTTAGCGATTATATCTATAATGCGCCGTATATGCCACACCGCTGTTATTTGTTGCATAATTTATCCATCCCTCACCTGGCACTTCTCATCGTGATTAAAGGGACATTCAACACTTCACGCAGTTGATTCAACACCTTTTCACGTTGAGAATGCTTTCCGCCTCTTTGCCACATAGATGACACGCTGACACTACTCCACCAGAACGCTGAAAAAACTAAGCAGAGCACGGCTCGAGTCAGTGTGTAAGGATGACGTCACGATAAATATTACGCTTGTGTTTTTAAATTATAATATATGAGTTAATATTGGTTTAGATAAGAGTAGATTGTATTACATTAGGTTAGGTTAGGTTAGGTTTTCCTATTTAATTATCAATTATCATACTATTTGTTGGAAGTCGTGAGGCAAGACGAGACCGAGCAGAAGCCGGCTGCTCTCTGAGCCATGCTGTATGTTTAGTTTTTGGCATTGTGGTTGAAGAGTGGTGGTGTGTCATCTATGTGGCAAAGAGGCAGAAATTAAGCATTTTTGACGTGAAAAAGTGTTGAATCAACTGCGTGAAGTGTTGAATGTCCCTTTAATCACGTCTGAGAAGTGCCAGGTGAGGGATGGATAATTATGCAACAAAGAGCAGAGGTGTGGCATATATGGCACATTATAGATATTATCGCTAAGATTAACCGAGACGTAAGCATTTACAGAGAAAACGAATGATCGCATCTTCCTATCGCATCGCATCGTTCATAAACATGGTATTCAGCAAAAAAAAAATCCAAGAACGCCTTTTAAGAAAAATTTACCCCGAACCCCTCTGTGAATGTTATGTGAGAGGCATGTTAACCGGGTATCTTCTGCATTGCCTACGGTAGCATTGTTTGCACTAGAAATGTAACGGAATGTGGTGCGTACAATACCAGGCTGTTGAAATAAACAACTTGAACTGGATATGGATGCAATGTTTCCTTCCAGAGACAAAGTTCCACGATGACAATTCCAAATGGTCCAATTGGACATTCATTGCATGAGTGGGCTTTTATTAAGTATTTCCCTCTTTACTTTCATGGGCAAATATTATTACATAAAGCAACTCATATGATAGTGTAAAGTAATCTAAAGTGCAACATTAACCAACGGCCCTGACCGCTAACGTTTGTGTGATCGGGTTAAAACAGTGATGGTGCCGAGATTCGAACCCACGACCATCCATACTGAATGCGGATGCCTTAACCAACTGCGGCAATCGCCGGCATTGCGTCGGTTGAGTATGCGATGTAGAGCATGCTGACAGATGTTTATTTCCTCGACGATCTCCGATGAAGTGTCGCATGTTCTTTACACACCACCTAGAAAGTATGTTCAAAATATTTTTTTTTAAATGTAACAACCTACCTAGCTCAACTGGTAAATTTGGAGATCAAGGTAAATTTTGATTTTGGGGATTTTTTTAATGTAATAGTATGCTTTCTGACGTGATGAAGACGATGCGATCACTCATTTTCACGGCAAATGATTACTTTTAAGTCAATGGCGGTTGATACAATTGATGATGTCATAGGCACAATAACCTAACCTAGACTAAGATAATGTAGCATAATATATCAAATGTATCATAGCATAATATAATCGCACCTAATATAATCTAACCTAACCTAACCGGAAACAAGAATCCTCAGAAGCAAATGTTTTGGCCATGACGTCATCAAATATATGTGACATATAGGCAACTTTAGTAACAATACCTACTAAACTTCCAGAAATTTAGTAAATATTCTTACTACACGCTTCCCCTCTTGAGTGTTGAACTTCTTTATCACGTCTATGACACACCAGGTACGGATAATTATACGTGATGTGCTATATTTGTAGTGAAGATTTTGATGGTTTGGCCGGAAGTTTCTTACGATGCTGTTACCGTTGGCGGCGGGTTAACAATGTCCGCAAGCTTTGATTCTGGTTTTCTGGTTAGGCTAGGTTAGGTTATGTTAGATTATATTATATTATGCTATAATATATTTATTATATCATGCTACATTATCTAGGTTAGGTTAGGTTATTTTATTTATTCTATGATTTATTTATTTAGTAGTCGGTAGACAAACCATACGCAGCTGTGCACACCACTCGCATCAGTGTAAGCTTATCATTGTGGTGCACAGTTGTGCTCCTGTATCTCAGACAATTATTTAGCTTTGTTTTGAGGACAAACACGCAAGTTTATCATTTTTTCGAGAACACAGTGCTGTTCCCAGTGGGGTTATTTGCTCATATTGTTCCAAGGTCTGCCAGTGTTTGTTTTTTAAGGAATTCCACTGCCACAAGATTCAAAATTTCCTTCTTGAAGCATTGAGGCTATAAGCTGCAGACCTGTGCCTATGACATCATTTATTGTATTGACTGCCATTGACTTAAAAGTAATTATTTGCAGAGAAAATGAGTGGTCACATGGTCTTAATCATGTGAAACAGAATCCTATTTTAAGACCATCAAACCAATCAAAATTTATCTTGATCTCCAAATTTACCAAAAATCTAACCTGACCTAGCCTGACCTTTTAAAGAAAAAAAAGATTACCATTTTCTAAATAAAATATATGTTTATTGAAATATGAAACAAATATTTTATTTTAAAAAATGGTAATATTTTGTTTAGCACAAAGGCTTAACACCAAGGCCTAACCAAGCCAAACCTAACTTCTCTGTTTGCTTCATGGAGGTAAATTGTGTGAAAAACTTGTCTTGTAGATAATTTAAACTGCAATAATACCCTAAAAGTGGCTTGTGATTAGGTAAGATAGCATGAAGATAATGCTGAAAAATATAGCATCCTAACCCAACCTAGCCTAACTCTCCCTTTTAAGAAAGAAAGGGACAAATTTTAAACATGTTCTTTCTGGAAATTTCCCAATATAAACATAACCCAACCTAACCTATCCTAGCAACCTGATTTTGAAGAACTACATCTTCAAAAAATTGAAAGATTTCCTCTAATTTATTTCCTTCAAGATCGTGCAACTTAAAATGAAAACCTAACATAGCCAAACATAATGCCTTCATTTCAAGGGCAGATCTAGGAATTATCATCAGGGAGGCACTTGTCTGAAGGGGTGCCATTTCTTTGGAGGGGTGCCACTAGAAAAGTATTTGGAGGGGTGCCTTTTCCTGTAGAGGTACATCTGGCTGGACAAAATGAGAGATGGGTGCACTCAAGCCTTCCTGGAGGGGTGCCTTTTCCTTTCAGAATGGCACCTCTAGCTTACAAAATTTGGAGGTGGATGCACTCAGGTTCTCACAGGTGTGCCTTTTCCTGATGAGAGGGGTGAGGGGCACCACCTTCCATTGGGGGAGAGGCATGCCCCCAGTTCTGCCCTGGATCTGCAACTGTTTTATTTGCTTTATGGATGTAAGATGTGTGCAAAGCTATCTTGTGAAGCACAAAGCACAATAATACCAAAAAGTGACCATTCACTGTAAAAGCTATGACCCACCAGGTTAGGCATGCCAATTTTTATGCTTACCTTTTGTGATTTTAGCTGCCATTGCTACAATATTTTGATGCCAAATTATTGAAATTCTTACTGCTTCTTGGAAAGAGCACTTTATTTGACTGACAGAAGCTGTTTTTCATTCAGAAAAGGTACCATATTTGTCATAAAAAGCTTGTTTAGTTCTATTGTGATATATTTTGTTTCCACTGTGCTTGGTGCACTTTTTCCCAAATAGTTGGTGAAACATGGTGCTTCCTCCAGGTGTGTGCATTTTTGTGCCCATGGTGCACACTGCACTTTGTTTAAGTCTGTGATACTGTACAGTCTGGCACCAAAGCATAGGAAACTGTCTCTGTGGGTGACCCTAAACATGGCCATACAGAGGTTGATTGGTGCACCCTGTAGGCGGCCATGACAACTGGCTGTCCTAGCAGCTTTGGCAAAACATAATATCTGGCTAATGAAGGGGAGACAGGAAGACACACATCCACTGTTCCTAGCCCCTCCCTCTCCC